>MU754673.1:14452-71695 GCA_026770625.1 Nicotiana glauca | reverse complement strand
ATATATATATATATATATATATATATATATATATATATATATATATATATATATATATATGGTAGTTTTTTTATTTTATTTTATTATTTTTAATTTTTATATATAATTAAATATAAAAATAATAACCAATAACTAATTATAAACTGAATAACTAACTATGCCATGTGGCATTTTTTTAGGTTGCCACTTGGCTTAAGGAGAGAGTTTTTTCCTTTTCTTTTAATAATATATAGATCAGTACTAAATCAAAGGGTCCGGATGATTAAATTCGCGCTTAAAAAAAAATAACAATCCAAATACACAAACAATATCATATATGTTAGAATAAAACGAATGACAAAAGAATTTAAAGGAAGGACGCCATAGACGCCCCAAGCGTTTCGCTTGTTTTTTCTTGCTATCCGATGCGTTCTAAGGAAGACGGTATGAGATGCGATGACTCCATGCTCGGGTAGTGTTGAGTCTCGAGGGAGACTTCATTTTTGCTCGAAGTGCATGTGCAAAACAAAAGAAAAGAAAGGACAAGAATTAGAAATAAAGGGAACAACAATAAACCGGGATGGAAAAGTAGTAATAAACTTGAATTGGATTTTAAACTTACAACAAGATTATTAACCCACATAAGACACATTTTCTCTTAAAACGATTCATTAGTCTCTATGTTTAGGTATGTCTTCTAATCTAGATATTAAGCCAGCACATAAACATTCTTTGTTCATTTGAAATCTAAAAGAGCAAACAGATTAACCTAGACAACATAATTCTTGACACTTATAGCATGATTTCTACTTCTATTTTATGTCTTAAAATTAGTTATCAAAATCCTATCAGAAATAGACATGTTCTTTGAGCAATGTTCTGGAGTAATAATAAATTATGGATAGATATTGCTTCATGCTTTTAAAAATAATACATCAACTTAGACTCCCTTAGACAAGAATTCAATTATTATATAAAAAACAAACTGTTAACATAGTGAATAGTGACATAATATTTCCTTCACAAATAATCCAAAAGGTCAGTAAGTTGGTCGTGAAGGATCACTCTATTAGGTTACTCCTAACTAGCTTATCCAGTCTAGTTACAAATACGATTCAAACCATCACAAGAAATACTTCTTAGCAAAATTATTATTCGGGCAGTGCACTTAAAAAAATGGAATTTTTCAATCTTATTTAAGCACACACAGTCCGGATATATCAACGTCTAAAGTATGATTTTTATTAAGTTATGTGCCCTTTATAGTAAAAGTAATACTCTCTAAAATGTAAACTAGTATTTAGCTACAGGGGAAACATTCACTTAAGCATATATAAATCTACTAAACAAACTAAACCTTTAAACAACATAGTAGCAGATAAATTTTAGTTGAAGTTTTAACATTAGTTGATCATAAGTTAATTTAAAAGGAAATCCTAGAGGCATGCATTCCAGATAACAAGGCAATAAATTTAAGAGAATTAATACACGTGATATATATTTAAAATCTTAACACCATATGCATGTCAAACATATTACATTTCCTATTCAAGTAACAACGCAAAGTGTGATGTGAGATTTAACCAATCTTAATCTAATATGTGAATAAGTAAAAAAAATGCTTAAGTAAGTAAAAGGGGAAGTTCTAAAACCAAACTTTCGTGAGTATTTCATCATCAGATTTAAGAAAAGAATACCTAAAATCATGGTTTCTAATAGATTATATGTAAAGCATTATCAACTAACCTTCAGTAGCATTCAAATAGAAATAAATATAAGAATACATTAAGTCAAGCATTATAAGAATACGTTATTCCTAAGAGCATGATTGCACACATAGAAGTGAGAGCAAATTCCTAAGACATGATTGTAGGGGTGGACATATATCGGGTAAAACCGATAACCCGAACCGTTAATTATTTATTGGGTTATCGGTTCGTACTCGGTTTGCAATTCTGTTATTGGGTAAAAACCGATAACCCAATAAGAATTAACTAATTTGCTAGTTTATCCTTAAGTATATACATACTATACTAGGGTTTCATAATTGTTTTTTCCTATTCTTTCTCAATTCTCAATAAGTCAGTTTCTCTTTCTCAGTTTCTCAATTTTTCCGCCGCACCCCTACAGCCCAACCTCACCAGTTCTCCGCCTCACCATGGCTCACGCCCTCACCAGTCACCAGTCACCTGTAGTAAACTTTTGATAAGTGTTTCTCTTTTTGGAATATTAAGAATCCTAAGTAGTATATTTCTGTTTAACTGTTCTTAAGGATAGAAGACCACGCTTTATTAATAATACAATCATATTCCATTCCACCTTTGTAATCCTATATTTATGCATCAGAAAGTTGTCAAAGACAACATAAATCTGGTCTATTTCTTGACTTCTGGCTCAAGATTGAGAACTTGACAATTTTATATATTGCGAAATTGTTTTAGTTATTTTATCTTATCGGGTAAACCGATAACCGAACCAATAATGATCGATAACCGATCAAAAAAATACCAATAACCAATATCTTATCGGTTTTGTTATCGGGTTATGATATTTATAAACCGATAACCGATATGCAAAACTGATAACATTCAAAACCGAACCGAACCGATGTCCACCCCTAGGTCAATGACCTCTAGCGACAAAACCAAAACACGCAGAATAATAACTCAAAATTAAACAACATCAAGAAAGAATGAGCGGGCATACTGACTATCTATTTCTAAACAGAATCAAAGAAAGCTGACAACAATTTCAGAGAATGTACTTCAACATAAACATATTTTAAAATCCAGAATCAAAACAAACAAACGGAATAAGAGTTACTAACTTCTCACGTGGCAGCGAACTGGGGTCGCGTCAAGGTCTATTATCTCCGGCCTCTACTCCGCAACCTCGGACAATCGTCAAACTGCAAAACGAGCACGCCGCCGCCTCTATTACGGCTAAAAAAGAAACCAGTAAAGGCTTACCAAAACGAGACCTTCAAGTGTGGTACAAATGAGTAAGAAATGAGAGAAGAAGGCTAAGAAAAGCGTATAAAAGCGAAGGGTCCAAAAGTTGCTGAAAATAGCCACAAAGTCTGGTATTTATAGGGGTAAAATTAGGGTTCGGAGAGATGATTTTTGGGCGGGATCTCTTGAGCAAAAATTTGAAATCAAGGGCTTGAATTTCAGTCCAAAGAATCGTTTGAATCCGAACGTTGCGATTCGGACGAGCCCTCATGTGATTTGGTCAGAAAACTCGTGATCCGCCTCAGGCCTTACTCGAAATTGTAATATTTGGTCTGAAATTTGAAGATTCACGGGTTGTAACACACCAAAATGTCAAACTTGATTATAGAGCGACGAGATTGCACGAAATAGGGCGGACACTATTTGTTCGAGGCTGGTAAAGGCCAATTCTTTAGCCACAAATAAATATGGAGACAGAGTAAAAATCTACCATGGAGGAGGGGGGACTGTGCGCTGGATAGAGAGAGGGGGAGAGAAAGACCTATATTTTTATTTTGGGTTTCAGTTGATGCCTAAAATTCGGGCTAAGATTGATTAATTTTAGTTGGGCACGTGGCTGGAAAATAGGTTGGTTTGAGTTAGATGTGTTTGGGCTATAAAATGGCTCATAATAGATGGCCTTTCTATTCTTCAAGGTATATTTCTTTTAAGCTTCTATTTTGGATTATATAATTCTAATGATCACATTATATAATACTCCACAATATTATTAGTTAAACTATTTAATATTACTTACAATAATTATGGTAGCTAGAATTTAAATTTAGAAGATAACATACAGTAATTGTTAAGTAAAACATCATTACAAGTGTAAATATTTATAAGATGTTTAATTAAACAAATATTATTAATTAATTATATAAAGAGAAAAAAAATGTGTCTTTTAGTAATAATAATAATAATAACAATAACAATAATAATAATAATAATAATAATAATAATAATAATAATAATAACAACAACAACAATAACAACAACAACAACAACAAATAGGCATAGTTTGTGTTAAAATATAGTAGAGTAGCTACCTTATATTATTAGTGATATTAGAAGCTTAAAGAAACAATTGGAAGAAAGGAGGGACAAAATTGGATGTCAACAACTCGAACTGCTCGTGAAGCTTGTGGTTATTACACCGACTCTCCCCCGATGGGGAGGGGCTTGCTTCCGAAGACGTTAACCACCTCCACTCCAGTTCCCGGTACAATGACGCTTACCTCCCAAGGGGAGACGGGCATCTATGAATTTGTATTGTAAATTTTTGGGCTTGTATAGTGTATTGGGACTCGTCCGCGGGGGTGAATGTAAATATACTTTTGTTGTAATATAATTTTTTCTTTTGCTGCTTCGTCCGTTTGTTGTAATGTTTAGCCTCCGTAGAGGTTGTTTTTGTCGTTCGTCGAATGGTCGTGCCGTTGTTCGAACGAGGTCGAACCGATGTCGATGACCTTGGCTCTCAGGGTATTACTTTTACTTCCGTCGAAGTAGTATTCGTAGAGGTTCAAACGAGGCCGAACAGATGTCGATGGCCTTAGCCATTAGGATGTTACTTCGACTGTCGCCGAAGTTGTACCCGTCGAGGTTCGAGCGAGGTCGAACTGATGCCGATGTCCTTAGCCATTAAGATGTTACTTCGACTGTCGTCAAAGTTGTATCCATCGAGGTTCGAGCGAGGTCAAACTGATGTCGATGGACTTAGCCATTAGGATGCTACTACGACTGTTGTTGAAGTAGTATCCGTCGAGGTTCGAGAAAGGTCCAACCGATGTGGATGGCCTTAGCCATTGGGATGTTACTTCGACTGTCGTCGAAGTAGTATCCGTTGAGGTTCGAGCAAGGTCAAACCGATATCGATGGCCTTAGCCATTGGGATATTACTTCAACTGTCATCGAAGTTCTATCATTCGTGGTTTGAACGAGGTTGAACTGATGTCGATGGCCTTAGCCATTAGGATGTTAATTCGACTATCGTCGAACTAGTATCCGTCGAGGTTCGAGCGAGTCGAACCAATGTCGATGGACTTATCTATTGGGATGTTACTTCGACTAACCTCGAAGTAGTATCTGCGAGGTTCGAGCGAGGTCAAACCGATGTTGATGGCCTTAGCCATTGGGATGTTACTTCGACTGTCATCGAAGTAGTATCCGTCGTAGTTCGAACGAGGTAGAACCGATATCGATGGCCTTAGCCATTGGGATGTTACTTCGACTGTTGTCGAAGTAGTATCTGTCATGGTTTGAACGAGGTCGAACTGATGTCGATGGTCTTAGCCATTAGGATGTTACTTCGAATGTCGTCGAAGTAGTATCCATCGAGGTTCGAGCGAGGTCGAATCAATGTCGATGGCCTTAGCCATTAGGATGTAACTTTGACTGTCGTCGAAGTAGTATCCATCGTGGTTCGAACGATGTCGAACTGATGTCGATGGCCTTAGCCATTAGGATGTTACTTCAACTGTTGTCACAGTAGTATCCGTCGAGGTTCGAGCGAGGTCGAACTGATGTCGATGGCCTTATCTATTATGATGTTACTTCGACTATCGTCGAAGTTGTATCCGTCGAGGTTTGAGCGAGGTCGAACTGATGCCGATGGCCTTAGCCATTAGGATGTTACTTCGACTGTCATCAAAGTTGTATCCATCGAGGTTCGAGCGACGTCGAGCTGATGTCGATGGACTTAGCCATTAAGATGTTACTTCGACTGTTGTCGAAGTAGTATCCATCGAGGTTTGAGCAAGGTCAAACCGATATGGATGGCCTTAGCCATTAGGATGTTACTTCGACTTTCGTCGAAGTAGTATCCGTTGAGGTTCGAGCGAGGTCGAACCGATGTCGATGGCCTTAGCCATTGGTATATTACTTCAACTATCATCGAAGTTGTATCCGTCGTGGTTTGAACGAGGTCGAACTGATGTCGATGGCCTTAGCCATTAGGATGTTAAATCGACTATCGTAGAAGTAGTATCCGTCGAGGTTCGAGCGAGGTCGAACCAATGTCGATGGACTTAACCATTAGGATGTTACTTCGAATGACCTCGAAGTAGTATCAGCGAGGTTTGAGCGGGGTCAAACCGATGTCGATGGCCTTTGCCATTGGGATGTTACTTCAACTGTCTTCGAAGTAGTATCCAGCATGGTTCGAATGAGGTCGAACTGATATCGATGGCTTTAGCCAATTGGATGTTACTTCGACTATCGTCGAAGTAGTATCTGTCATGGTTCGAACGAGGTCGAACTGATGTCGATGGTCTTAGCCATTAGGATGTTACTTCGAATGTCATCGAAATAGTATCCATCGAGGTTCGAGCGAGGTCGAATCGATGGCCTTAGCCATTAGGATGTTATTTCGACTGTTGTCGAAGTAGTATCCATCGTGGTTCGAACGATGTCGAACTTATGTCGATGGCCTTAGCCATTAGGATGTTACTTCAACTGTCGTCGAAGTAGAATCCGTCGAGGTTCGAGCGAGGTCGAACTGATGTCGATGGCCTTAGCCATTAGGATGTTACTTCGACTGTCGTCGAAGTTGTATCCGTCGAGGTTCGAGCGAGGTCGAACTGATGCCGATGGCCTTAGCCATTAGGATGTTACTTCGAATGTCATCAAAGTTGTATCCATCGAGGTTCGAGCGAGGTCGATCTACTATCGATAGACTTAGCCATTAGGATGTTACATCGACTGTTGTCGAAGTAGTATCCGTCGAGGTTCGAGCAAGGTCGAACTGATGTGGATGGCCTTAGCCATTGGGATGTTACTTCGACTGTCATCGAAGTAGTATTGAGGTTCGAGCGAGGTCGAACCGATGTCGATGGCCTTTGCCATTGGGATATTACTTCAACTGTCATTGAAGTTGCATCCATCGTGGTTTGAACGAGGTCAAACTGATCTAGTCATAATTTACTTAGAAAAGAATAGTATAAAGCAATACATTAATTCTTTTCTTCATTTCTTAGCTAATTCAGTAAAACAATTTCTTTCTAAAATTGATTTCTAAGGCTTGGGACCTCAAAATTCATTTCTGGGCATATGACCAAGTCCCATATTTTACTGTGGACCTCCCGGGATCACCGAAACACGGATCTGGGTCTGTTTGCTCAAAATGTTGGCCAAATTCAACCATAATCAAATATAAGTCTTTCTAGATATAGGTCCGGATCACGCACGCAAATCAAGGTGAGGTAAAAATGAGGTTTTTAGACCTCGAAACACTGAATTTACTTGCAACACAAGTGATGACCATTCGGGTCATCACATTTTGTCTTACTAACATGCAGGTTGATGCCATATCGGTGCTGCTTCAGAAGCGGAAGAAGGCAATTGGACGGACTTTAGCTGATATTCGGGGGATAAGCCCCGTATTTTGTATGCACAAGATTATTTTGGAAGATGATGCAAAGCCCTTCTTGGAACATTAAAGGAGGTTGAATGAAGCAATGCAAGAAGCAATGTAAGAAGTTGTGAAAAAGGAGGTGTGAGCACGTGATTTTCCCCCACATAAATTACTACTAAAAAATATCCCAAAGAATTAGATTTTTCTTTTAATTGTTTGTTATTTTAGGAATTATTGTAGAATTTTTCTAATTATTTGCATTTTTTTGTGCATGTTTTGTAATGACTCGATCGGTCGTTTTGAGTACTAGCGCTCCGTTCAGCAGTCGGAGGCCATGAACAGCTTCATTTCAGGTATTATTACTTGTACGCGTGGTCGAAATTGAATTTCGGGAAGTCCAGAGTTGATTTGGGAAGAGAATTCTTATTTTGGAAGCTTAAAGTTGAAAGAATGAACTAGTATTGTAATTTTGACTAAACGACCTCGGAATCAGGATCTGAAGGTTCCAGCAGGTTCATATGATAATTTCGGACTTGGGCGTATGCCTGATAGGGTTTTGGATAGCCCGAGAGCGTTTTGGCTCCTATTATGAAAGTTAGCAGTTTGGAGGAAATTTATTAAGCTTGGCTTAAAGTGCATTTTAGTGTTATCAATGCTCGTTTGGAATTCCTAGACTAGGAGTAGCTCCGTATGGTGATTCTGGAGTTAGGAGCGCAATCGGAAGTGAATTCGGAGGTACGTAGGTCATTTTGAAGCCATTTGGCTAAAGATAGAAAATTGAAGATTTTTGAGAAGTTTGATCGGAAGTGGACTTTTTGATATCGGGGTCAGAATCCAATTTTGAAAGTTGGAGTAGGTCTGTAATGTCAAATACGACTTATGTGCAAAATTTGAGGTCAATCGGACATGATTTGATAGGTTTAAACATCGGAAGTAGAAGTTGGAAAGTTCAAAGTTCATAAAGCTTGGATTGGAGGTCGATTGATTATTTTAGCGTTGTTTGATGTGATTTAAGGCCTCGAGCGAGTCCGTAATGTGTTTTGGGACTGATTGGTATGATTGGTTGGGGTTCCGAGGGCCTCGGGTGTATTCCGGGTAGTTAACGGATTGAAAATGGATTTTTGGAAATAGCTGAGTTGCTGGTTGCTGGTATTTCCGCTTCTGCGGAGATGGGGCTGCAGAAGCGGCCCTACAGAAGAGAGGAAGAAGCCGCAGAAGCAGTTGAGCGTAAGGGCATCCAGGACCGCAGAACCGGCCCTTGATCCGCTGATGCGGAACTGCAGAAGTGGTAGGCTGACCGCAAAAGCGAAAATTGGTTGGAGTCCCTTGTCCGAAAAAGCGGGACCACGAAAGCGGTAATAGTTCCGCAGAAGCGGTAATAGTTCCGCAAAAGCTTTGTTTTAAAATCGGATGTTTGGCCATTTCTCTCATTTTCTTCACTTCAATGGGCGATTTTTGGAGATCTTCAAGGAGGGATTTCATCATCAATAAAAGGTAATGTACTCCTACTTATTTCCAAGTTAAAAACAAGATTATACCATGGAATTAGACATGAAAATTGGTATAAAAATTGGGGTTTTGGTGGAAAACCTAGAAAATCATATTCTTGAAATTTAGCCACGATTTTGAGTATGGAATTAAGAGAAAATCATATATTTGAGTTCGTGAGTTCATGGGTAAATTTTATCTTTGAGAAATTTTGGAATCCGGGCACATGGGCCCGAGGGCATTTTTGTCAACTTTTCGATCGGAGTTGGGAATTCCCATAAATTAGATTCTAATGAATAACTGAGCATATATTAATGGATTTGTATCACCATTGGCTAGTTTTGGAGTTTGGGCGTTGGTTCGAGCCTTCAGAAGAATGTAGAATGCCAATTATGGATCTTCGGAGCGAGGTGAGTTTCCTTTCTAATCTTGTGAGGGGAAATTTAACCCATAGGTGAAATAATTGATTATGTGCTCCTATATGTGGGGACTACGTACGCACGAGGTGACGAGAGTCCGTGCGTAGCTAGCATTATGCTATTGTCCGGGTAGTTAGGACCCATTAGCATGTTATACTTGGATTAATTATGAACCCATTGATAACTTGAACTGTTTAAGTCACCTTTGATTAGTAAATAAATTTAAAAAGAGATATTAAACATCATTTCCTGAATTGTTAAACAATAAAATGGCTTTAATTGGATAAATAGCCCCGATAAATTCTTAATTGGCTATTTAAGCATATATTTTATGTGTACCTGCATCGTATGCATGATTCGCGAGCAGTGTATGTGTTTATTTATGGAACGGGATGAACACCTCGGTAGATTTAAACAGATGCATCTATTATTTCGGGTCGCTCGACCCTCGGCGGTGCACAGTTTACATTCCTATTGGATCGGGTCGTTGCCTCGGTATGATTTGCGCCTGTTATTTGTCATTTGATAATTGTAAGTGTGGATTTGGCCCTTTGTGACTTGATATAAATTGATAAGATAATAAAGAATAAACCTTGGAAGCCCTTGCTTAATTGTTTAAGGTGTTTACTTGTTTTCTGCCTTCTCGAATTTGAACTACTTTATAAATCCATGATTTTTCTCGCATTTCTAGAATATTCTTAATTCACCTCTAGTTAGTGTTGGAGTTGGCCATCTCGTCTCTACACCTTCGAGATTAGGCGGGATAGTCACTGAGTACACATTGATTACGTACTCATACTACACTTTTGTGCATTTTTGTTGCACGGGCATATTTACCTCTAGCAGCTTACTGGGCGTAGCAGCATGGATGACTCTGGGACTAGGTGAGCTGCATTGCTCGAGATGACCCGCAGCTAATGTAGTTCCTTTCCGCATTTTTATTATTTATTCACTGTCCATTGTATTTCGGACAAATGTTGTATTTTACTTTCCTTATAGATAGTTGCTCATGCACTTGTGACACCGGGTTTCTAGAATGTTTTTCGAAGGATTGTACTAACTGTCATTATTTAAATTTGAATTCAAGTAGTGATATTTTATTTATGAAAAATGGAAGGAAAAACCTTAGATTTTCAAAAGTATTAAAAGAGGATTCAATTGATAATTCTGTTGGCTTGCCTGACAGAGGTGTCCGGCGCCACCTCGACCCTTAGTGGATTTTGTGTCGTGTCAACATGGTATAAGAGAACTAGGTTCCCGTCGCTATCATGAGTCATGAGGATGTCTATAAGTCTCACAGATCGGTACAGAGACATCTGTACTTATCCTCGGGAGGCTACAGGCTGTTAGGAGTACCTCCCTTCTTGATTTCCTTTTCGTGTGGTTCGATTCCTTTGAGGTCTATGCCTTTGATTTCTTCCTATTCAATCCTACGTGAGCGCTTTTTATAAATTGAAAGTTGAAGAATTGAAATGGCACTACAGATGTGGTGCGGGATGATTCTCCTGGTATAGTTGATTTGACTATTATGGTCGCCTTGTGGAAGGATATTCCATTGTTTCAGCTCAGTAACAGAACTTCTGAGAGCCTTGAGGCTAGGCACCTGTTGCCATAATGCTTATAAGCGATTATTCCGCAGTACTATTGTGATGGTAGGGTGTTTGCCCATATGTCGGGGCAATGAATGAATTGAAGGGAGGTTTACTCAGTGTGTAATCAAAGGGATTCAGTATTTTATTTCCGGCAGGGGAAGGACAATTGAACTAAGGATGGTGAGGTGTGGACTGGTGGATGTAATGGAACGTGGTAATTGCAAGCGTGGTGGAGTTCTCCTCTATATGGGGGTATTGTTGTCCTAATTGAATGCTTTAAATTTGTCAGTGTTACGATCTGCTACAAATTGCCTTGGGACAAGATATTACAAAATAGTATTTGAGGTACAACTATCAAATATCGTAGGATGCGGTGGTTCTGGATTTAATCAGTATTTCAAGATGTTGACGGTTCAATAAAGACGACCTTCGGAAAAGTTTAGGGTTAGTAGAAAATTGTGGATTCGAGTTCTACGAAGATAAAGTTTATTAAGACAAAGATTGGGCTGCAAAAGATGAGAAAGGCATGTGGGAAGTGTCAGGTGGAGTTTTAAACTTCTAAAAGGCCAGGCTTAGGGAGCGCAAACCGAACATTTGATTGAAGGAGTGAGTTTTCCCAAAGTGGGAGAGCGGTGAAGCGGTATAGGGCCTAGTAGTAGGATGACTATGCGCCTAAGGATAGTTTGGAAGGATCTGGGATCTTAGCGGCGAGCAATGGAAGTCTGTAGAGTTAATTTGAAGCATATGGTTGTTATGCGGCAGTAGATTTGGTATGACGAAAAGGAGCTACTTGAAATGAAGAAATATGTAGCATGAATTTGAAGTGGAAGGATGTTGTCGTGCATTTAATGGGTGTCCACGAGGGGTAAATGGACTGGTACAGCTAGAGAGTGAGCTTGGACTCAGGAGGGTTATTCCCTGTGAGCAATTTAGCAGTCCCGTGATTGGCGAGGCTTCTGTGAAGAGTTCTACGGGTTATGCAACAAAGGGAACTGTTGTGTGAATGTTGTTAAATAATTTAGAGCATCAAATTGGGTTTCTAGGGTAAGATATCAAGAATGCTGGCGATTGATTGCGCAAGGTTATGTCAATAAGAGATTAAGAATCCCGGTGAACTCAAGAGTTTTGTGACAATGGCTTTAAGCTAAGTGGGAGAGTCCCACCGCCTATGATTGGGTTGCATGGTTAACTACTTGCGAGGTTTATGGTTATTAGCATACTGAGGGGTTATCCCAGCTGCGGAAAAATACCATAAGTAGTAATTTGAGTAGACGAATTATTAAAGACGTGCTATGGTTAGCCTTATGGGCTCATGTTCGAACTTGGGAAAAGATTCAAGATTTATGCCTTGTATAGAAGCGGGTTAAAAGGGGAGTGACTCTGCTAGGTGCTTCATTGAGAGGGTATTAATGTGCTAGAAGATTCAGGGATCTGATTATATTCAGGATCAAGTCAGAGCGGGTGGCTCTCAGCAACGGTCCTAGTGGAACTCAAAAGATAAAGTGTGGTACCAAATGATTTCAATCCTATAAGTACAACTAAGAATCAAGCTTTGTAGCAGCTTATGAGAAGGTGCCCTGAATGTTCTATGATGTGTTACCTTGTGGTGTAGCATTTCAGAAATGTGAAATAATTTATGAGATTTGAGACAACATGGTCTCGCAATTCAAGATCACTCGGGGTGAGTGTAGAGGGAGTATGTTATGCGTTGAAGAGAATTTGTATTATTTACAAAGCAATCAAGGATAAATTGGAAGGAAATGGATTGATTAGCCATAGTTGAATTTGGAATGTTGGGGTCTGTGATCAGTTTATTCAGCGTGATCGAGTTATGTGTATAATTTGTGGCGGTATGAGTGAGGTTTGCCGACCGCCGTAATTGACGTTATTCAGAAACATTCTTCTGTCATGGCTTGTTAAGTGGAAGCGGGTTCCGGAGGGGATATGGTGGCTTGGGCCACTACTTAGAGATTTACATATCCTTCGGTTATGGAAATTCACTTGTGTGTTGCTATGATTCTCCTGAAGTGAGTTTAAGTGAAAAGTTCGTATATGATGAAGTGTTAAAATATTAATGATTTCAGAGTTATGAAGAAGATCGTATTCTATTATATGTTGGCACGTTGGGTGCAGCGAGTATCATGGAAATTAGCAGTGTGGATTGAGGTTGCAGATTGCTATGGGTAAGGATGTCACGAGCTCATATGAGCCAGGAAAGGGTGGAATGGTTAAAGTAAATTGGTGTTGTCTTCAGCGTCACCCGAGATCAACATTTTGCGGAAAAGGTCCTTACATCCTGGTTAAGGATTCTTGATCACTTTTCAGCGTTAGTGCGGCCGATGGTTTGGATGAGTCGACCTGTTATTTATTTCAAAAGGTATTGGGAGCGTGTCCAACAGGAAGATTGTATATGTGTGACATGTAGTCACTTGATTGACTAAGGATTTAAACCAAGTACGACAATTGTGGTAATATCATTAATTTGAGACTTTAGGCCTGGAGGGCTCTTTGTTTATTGGGTTATGAATTGGGAATGTTTGCTCCAGTTATGACAGTTGTTCTGTGTGTTATGCGAAGAGGGGAATTGGTATGGACCTTTGAAAGGTTATTGGCTTAGTTTGATGTGATCATGATCGACTTGAGGTCAGTGGATGGGTTTAAATGAGAATATGGGCTCTATGTCAGGCCAGTTGTGTTCATTTCAGTAACGCGCTCCTTATGGAGTAGCCAGGGTGTTATCTCGTTGTCAGATATTTCATGTAGTGATACATTATGCCGTGTGAGTTGTGAGACGGCCTGAGAAATTGTGTATGTGTTGAGGATCCTCGTGAGAATGTCGTATTATGAGCAAAATGGCTCTTGAGATTCAGATTATATATCGCACCTTATTTGTGCTTGAGTTTCATAGCTTATGGCACTATATGTCCCTCAGGGATGGTATTATGCACTTAGCATGCTTGTGACCGAATTCGATATCTTGTTGTAATGGGCAGCTTGGCCCGATGTATCTCTTTATGTAAGTTCTACCGATGGATCGAGGGGCACGTCGCCATGGGTATGTTACTTAGATCGGGTGGCACGCCGCCATGATTACATTGTGAGGATCAGGTGGCACGCTGCCATGGTTATGCTGTGTGGATCGGGTTGCACGCCGCAACAGTGTGATGTTGAGTGTAGTTTTCTATATGCTAATTTTGTATGTCCTGCTTCCTATTTTCTAAGGAAAGTTTGTAGTAGTGCGGGAGTTAGATACTTCCTTCCAGAGTTCGTTTTCCTTTGGCATTGCGTTCGAATTGGTGGCCTATTGACGCATGGTAGCATCATATGAGATTTTAACAATTTCTGGGTGAGACGAGATTTTCAGACTTAGGATTAGTGCAATCTGATTATATGAAGTATATTAAGGAGCAAGGATCATTATTTGGTTCAGAATGTGCTAATGTTTCTTGTCAGAAGTATAGTCCCAATGATTGGTTGACTCGGCAGTTGACTATGAATTTTGGCACATCTCATCCATCGTGGCGGTATTGTAAAAGCTAAAGTAAGACTTGCGTGTCCTGAGGTGAAATGGGAGCATCTGATTTGTTGAATTGGCTAAGTTGATCAGGGAATATTATGGTGATCATGTGGACTAAGTGTTGTAAAGTAAGAATCCAGCAAAGTTTTGCAGTCATGTTTGAGTACAATGTGTGGTGGTTGATATGGTGGTCGTATGTTGGAAACCGGGCCTGGCATAGGATTCCAGATGTTGGAATCGGGCTCTAAGGCTTATTTGCTTGAACAAAAAGGGAATATCTTCAAAATTTATCGAGCTAATGTGCTCAGCTAATTTGTGGTAGTACGGGAAGTCGCATGAGGTGCTAAACACTGATTTCAAACTACTTCCGTATAGTTCTCAGCACGTTCGAGGACGAAAGTATGTTTGAGTGGGAGAGAATGTAACAACCCGACCGGTCATTTTGAGTACTAGTACTCCGTTCAGCAGTCAGAGGCCATGAACAACTTCATTTCAGGTATTATGATTTGTACGCGTGGTCGGAATTGAATTTCGGGAAGTCCAGAGTTGATTTAGGAAGAGAATTCTTATTTCGGAAGCTTAAAGTTGAAAGAATGAACTAGGATTGGAATTTTGAGTAAACGACATCGGAATCGGGATCTAAAGGTTCCAACATGTTCGTATGATGATTTCGGACTTGGGCGTATGCTAGGATGGGGTTTTGGAAAACATGGGAGCGTTTTGGCGTCTATTATGGAAGTTAGCAGTTTGGAGGAAATTTCTTAAGTTTGGCTTGAAGTGCATTTCAGTGTTATCAATGCCCGTTTGGAATTCCGAGACTAGGAGTAGCTCCGTATGGTGATGCTGGAGTTGGGAGCGCAATTGGAAGTGAATTCGGAGGTCTGCAGGTCATTTTGAAGCTATTTGGCTAAATATAGAAAATTGAAGGTTTTTGAGAAGTTTGACCTGAAGTGGACTTTTTGATATCGGGGTCAGAATCCAATTCCGAAAGTTGGAGTAGGTCCGTAATGTGACATATGACTTGTGTGCAAAATTTGAGGTCAATCGGACATGATTTGATAGTTTTAAACATCGGAAGTAGAAGTTGGAAAGTTCAAAGTTCATAAAGCTTGGTTTGGAAGTCGATTGATGATTTTAGCGTTGTTTGATGTGATTTGAGGCCTCGAGCAAGTCCGTAATGTATTTTGGGACTGGTTGGTATGATTGGTTGGGGTCCCGGGGGCCTCGGGTGGATTCCGGGTGGTAACGGATCGAAAATGGATTTTTGGAAATAGCTGAGTTGCTGGTATTTTCGCTTCTGCGGAGATGGGACTGCAGAAGCGGCCCCGCAGAAGCGAGGAAGAAGCCGCAGAAGCGGTTGAGCGTGAGGGCAGCTAGGACCACAGAAGCGGCTCTTGATCCGCTAATGCGGAATCGCTAAAGCGGTAGGCTGATCGCAAAAGCGAAAATGGGTTGGAGCCCCCTGTCCGCAAAAACGGGACCACGGAAGTGGTAATAGTTCCGCAGAAGCGGAAATAGCTGGGGCAGAAGCTTTGTTTTAAAATCGGATGTTTGGCCATTTGTCTCATTTTCTTCACTTCATTGGGCAATTTTTGGAGATCTTCAAGGAGGGATTTCATCATCAATGTTAAGGTAAGCTACTCCTACTTATTTCCAAGTTAAAAACAAGATTATACCATGGAATTAAACATGAAAATTTGTATAAAAATTGGGGTTTTGGTGGAAAACCTAGAAAATCATATTCTTGGAATTTAGCCACGATTTTGAGTATAGAATTAAGAGAAATCATATATTTGAGTTTGTGAGTTCATGGATAAACTTTATCTTCGAGAAATTTTGGATTCCGGGCACGTGGGCCCAAGGGCATTTTTGTCAACTTTTCGATCGGAATTGGGAATTTCCATAAATTAGATTCTAATGAATAATTGAGCATATATTAATGGATTTATATCACGATTTTCTTGTTTTGGAGCTTTGGGCGTTGGTTCGAGCCTTCGGAAGAATTTAGAATGCCGATTATGGATCTTCGGAGCGAGGTGAGTCTCCTTTCTAATCTTGTGAGGGGGAATTTACCCCATATGTGAAATAATTGATTATGTTCTCGTATATATGGGGGCAACGTACGCACGAGGTGATGAGAGTCCGTGCGTAGCTAGCATTATGCTATTGTCCGGGTTGTTAGGACCCATCAGCATGTTATACTTGGCTTAATTATGAACCCATTGATAACTTAAATTGTTTAAATCACCTTTGATTAGTAAATAAATTTAAAAAATGAGATTAAACATCATTTCCTGAATTTTTAAACAGTGAAATTGCTTTAATTGGATAAATAGCCCCGATAAATTCTTAATTGGCTATATGAGCATGTATTTTATGTGTACATGCATCGCATGCGTGATTCGCGAGCAGGGTATGTGTTTATTTATGGAACGGGCCAAATGCCTCGGTAGATTTAAATAGATGCATCTATTGGTTCGGGCCGCTCGACCCTCGACAGTGCACAATTTATATTCCTGTTGGATTGGGCCGTCGCCTCGGTGTGATTTGCGCATGTTTTTTGTCGTTTGAGAATTGTAAGTGTGGATTTGGCCATTCGTGGATCGATATAAATTGATAAGATTATAAAGAATAAACCTTGGAAGCCCTTGCTTAATTGTGGAAGGCGTTTACCTGTTTTCTGGCTTCGCGAATTTGAACTACTTTATAAATTCATGATTTTCCTCGCATATCTAGAATATTGTTAATTGACCTCTAGTGAATGTCGGAGTTGTCCATCTCGTCTCTACTCCTTCGAGATTAGGCAGGATACTCATTGAGTACACGTTGATTATGTACTCATACTACACTTTTGTGCATTTTTATTGCACATGCATATTTACCTCTTGCAGCTTACTGGGCGTAGCAGCATGGATGACTCTGAGACTAGGTGAGCTGCATTGTTTGAGACGACCCGCAGCTAGTGTAGTTACTTTCAGCATTTTTATTATTTATTCCCTGTTCACTGTATTTCGGACAAATATTGTATTTTACTTTCCTTATCGATAGTTGCTCCTGCACTTGTGACACCGGGTTTCTGGGATGGTTTTCGAAGGATTGTACTAACTGTCATTATTTAAATTTGAATTCAAGTAGTGATCTTTTATTTATGAAAAATGGAACGAAAAACCTTAGATTTTCAAAAGTATTAAAAGAGGATTCAATTGATAATTCTTTTGGCTTGCCTGACAGAGGTGTCCGGTGCCACCACGACCCTTAGTGGATTTTGGGTCGTGACATATTTAATTTTATTTAATTCATGAAAATACAAAAAAAATACATTGCATTTGTATTTAGGATTTAATTTTACGTTTTTAGATTAATTAGTAAATTAGTTATTTTTCAAAAATGATTAAGAGTCGAAACTAGCCTTGCTCGTCTGTTCCTAACAAGAACACGTGATTGAGGCTAATTTCGGCTCAAAATAAAAAACATCATTGTGCTTTCAAGCCATGTTCGTTTGCTTTCTTCGGTAGGTACCCTCGTTCTTCTATTTGTTCCCTTCTTTTGTTGTTCTCCCCATCTTCATCTTCTTCTCTTTCATTTTTTCTTTTCTTTATTATTTTTTATTTTTTGAATCACTTTCTATTTGCATGATTAGGATGAGAGAATGTTTAGTTGCGTTTGATTTAATTTTTATTTTAAGTCTTAATTAGTTTTTTTTTCTTTTAGTTTCATTTTAAAATTTGTCTGGTCTGCAACCCCCTTTGGCCTAAATTTTTGATGGGTTTATTTCGAATTATGAACAGGATTTGGGTTCTGTAAATCAGAAGCCCAAAGAAAGGGGGTCTGTCCGGGTTTCGCAAAGACTAGGTTTTTTTGGTTGGGTCTATTTGACCCATGTAGTCTGCTGAAGTAAAAGTAGAGGAGTTTAAGGGTAGTCTAGGAATTTTAAGTAAGAGAATCTCTGATAGCTGATTTAGGAATATTCTTGGAAGGTGGAAAAAGGACTGACCTAGAAAACAAGTTAGAATTTTAGGGTTTAGCTTGCAAAAATAAAAATTGGAAAAGGGGCAATACGTAAAATCCGAAACCCAATTCTGCTGCCCTAGAAGCCTCTATAAAAGTTACTTCACTCTCAAGTCAGATTTTAGAGAATTAACAACCTTAAAATTTTTTAGAAAAACAGCTGAAGTTTTCAAATACTAAAATCCTTTGCAATTCATGGGGAAAAATTGGTTCAGTATCTTGTTTCGTTCTAGTATCTGAAATCTGCAGAGAATTTCTGGTTTATTTTTTGGTCTAATTTTTGTTTAAAAACTTGGTTGTTACTGGTTTGCTGAGTTGATTCTGCTGCTGCTAATCCTTCGTTCTCTTTGATTTTTTCTTTGAATTCAAGGTATTTTTCAAACCATGGAAAACAAGTGAATGTGAACATGTATTTTTAATAGAAACATGATTGAATACAAGTTGTTATTGAGTTTTATTTATTTTGTTTCTTCCATTTCTTTAGTATTTTGTAGTAAATGTAACATTATGCACATTATTTTAGCTTTCTCATATTATTTATATCTTGTAAAATGAATCAATGTTGTTTGTCGATTTGATTCTGCTGAGAGTTTGGGTGTGATTTTTGGATTCAAGTGAGTGATATGTTAATCTCCTGGGCTTTGCTACTATTGGTATTGAGAAAATGGTCTAGCTGAGATTAAATTTCGTATGTTTATTTGTGAGTTAGCCTAGAATTTAAGCACGAACACTTGATAGTTTTGTTATCATTGCAATTGAATTCGAGACTGTGTTGCTTTTTGGGAGTGTAATGTGAGTTAACACCATTTAAAGCTTTCCTTGTGTTCAAGCTACTGTGTCTTGATGAAAGTCCATTAGGCTTATTTGGTATGTTTGAGTGAAAATGGTAGTTCTGCTTTGGTATGGACTCGACCTTGAGTCCCTGCTCCGCAACCTTAGTTTTTGCAAGGTTTAGATTCCTTTTGGGCCTTGGACTTTGAGGTCATTTGCACATGGGAATGGTACGTCCATTGCTGCTTGGGCCTGCTTCCTGAGCCCAATAGCTCGTTTAATTATTTGCTACTGCTGGGTTTTTCCCGCAGCAGGACTAGCCCAAAATGCATGAAGGATTAAATTCTAGAAGTTCAAACATGTAGCTTTTTTCTTTCAAAAGTTTTACGTATTGCTATAACACTCAATTTTTTCAATCTCTTTATTCATAAGAGCCGAATGCTTTTGTGCTTGTACTTCAAGGTCATTTGTGAATTGGAATGGCAAGCCTTATAACGCTTGGGATTGCACTTCGAGCCCATTTGTTCACTTAAATGATGTGGCCAGCTTTGTTTATAGCAAGCATGGCCCAAATGCATGAAAATGCAGCATAATTTTAGTGGTTGTGCAAATAATAGTTCCAAATTGGGTTTGTTTAAAATAATTCTTTACTTAAGTGAGGTGTTCCATATTAAATAACACCTAATTTCCCTCAAAAGATTAGTTCAAAAATCTTTCTAAAAAAATAAATTTGAGATGTGCCATAGTACAAAATTAGATAACCCATGGCCCTTACTTAATAATTTTAACTCTTTAGAAGCGAGGTGTACCATCAGTTAAATTTTTCATGGCCCTCGCAAACCTTCTTATTAACTTGAAAGTGCATAGTTGCTTTAGATGCGCCATTTTTAAATTAATTTCCTTTATTTATCAAAATTCGGTTGTGCATTTCATGTGACCCAACTCCAATTCTCAACAACGCTAAATAAAATGTATCGTGGACCACGGGTGCATTTCATGTGGTGTGGTTCAAGACGTGATTTAAATAACGTTGAAGCTTCCTAAAAATAATTAAAAGCGGTTAATAAGTTAAAATACACCATAGGCTAAAACATGTAATAAATCAGATATTAGGCCAATTATAATAGTTTAAGCGACCATGCTAGAACCACGGAGCTCAGGAATGCCTAAAACCTTTTCTCGTGTTAACAGAATTCTTTACTTAGAATTTCTGGTTTGCAGACTTCAAAAGTGAAGTCGAATTTCCTTGATTTGGGATTCAAAATATACCGGTGACTTGGGACACCAATTAAAATATTCCAAGTGGCGACTCTAAAATATAAATAAATAATTCCATTTCAAATAATGTCACTTAAAGTAGAAAAACTCCCTTATATCTCCTTTCGGGTAGGTAAAAAAGGAGGTATGACAGCTCTGACGACTCTGATAGGGAGCCAAACCCAGAACTTTAATTTAGGGTTCAAGAATTCAAGCTTAGAATAACTGTTATAGTTGGCTTGTTTTATCTGATTTTACATGTTGAGACTAATGTGCTAATTGTTGCTTTTTACCGCTTTGATATTATTTGAACTGTATATAAATTGCTACGAAACCCTCCTCTCTCTGAGTCTTCTAAATAAACTGGAAAGTGTACATTTCATGTGACTTCTTTTCTGTTTGAGTCTTATCCCAATTTTAGAACGAGGTTCGGACAAGTTGCAAAGTCGGTGAAGCTTATGTATTCTCGGTACACTGCCCTCCACCCTCCCCCGAGTTGTCCGCTTGGGTAAGCCAGGTCAAGAACAATACACTCAGGTTTTAAACCTAGTATAACAAAGCCTTATGCCAGATCCCTAGTAGAAACGCTTGTTTGCATCACGTGCATTTGATTTTGGAGACTCAACACAAGGGTTGGGTCTGTCTAGGACAGGTGTACCCGAAATAAAAAGACCATCCTGATGCATTCAACTTGCTAGTTGTGCATTTATTTGCTTCGGATTACATATTGACCGTCTTATGAATAAAAGAGAAAGTTGGGAAAAAGAAAAATCAATTTGAGGGCTAGAGAGATAATTACCTGTTTTTGAAAAGAAAAAAAATCAGTGTCCAAAAGGTACCGAAACTCTACCAAAATTTTGGAAAAAAAAAGAAGATGGAAATTTTGTTTTACAAAAAAATATTTAGTGTTGTTTTATGTCAAATGTGTCTGAACTACGCTAGTTTGATTCTCACCGGATGTGGGATACATAGGCAACCCCCATCGGGTCCAACTTTATTTTGCAAAAATAATCCAAAAAGAACAAATTTTTTATTGTTTTGTCATAAATAGGTAGGTGATGCCATTCTTGTCTAAAATAGCTGAATGTCGCCAAAAAAGCACTGGAAGGGCTGTTTCTGCAAGAACAGCCACCTATGGTCACTTTTTCAAATTATTGGTCGGTTGACATATACAACCCTAAAATTTTCCTTTTCGAAGTGCTCAAGTGCCCTATTTGCAAAGATCGGATTTTTATATTGAATTGAAAATTTTTGAAAAAAAATTGATAATATTTTCTTGAGTAAAATAAATTATGATTTTTTAACGAATCACCCTAATAAATATGCAGGATGAGCACAAATGAAAATGAACCCTTCGCACCTCTTTAGGAAATCTCCTTAGAGCTCCATATGTGGTAGAACGACTTAGGAAAAGTCAGTAGAGGGACTGTGGTAAAAGTTTTGGGTGGTCTCATGGGACTTCTGAAAATCAAACCGAGGTTGGATGCGATTGAGGCCTTAATACCTTTCTGGGACCCGACTCATAATGTGTTTCACTTTTCTGATTTTGAGCTTACCCCCACACTGGAGGAAATTACGGGCTATGTCGATCTTAGTGGGAACCTCAGAAGTCGGTACCCGGTGTCACCAAGAATAGTGTCTCTTCACTAATTTCAAGATATGTTGAGTATCAGTCGGGAGGTTCAGGATGGTAATTTATTCGAAGGGTTTTGCACTTTCCATTTCTTAAACCAGTGCTATAGAAATCCCTACGGTTTTGAATCATCGGATACTGGTCTGACCCAAGTAGGAAACAAAGATAAATGAGGGGAACGACGGGGTTTGGCCTTTATAGTAGCATTCTTGGGTTTCATTATCTGCCCAAGAAAAGATGGCAACATAGAATTAGGTCTTGTGGGAAGGGTCGCCGTCATGATTAAGAAAGCTAAAGGCACCTTTGTTCCAATGATTTTAGCTGAGATTTACCGAGCCTTTCCCATCTGCCAAGAAGGGGGAAGATTCTTCTAGGGTTGTAACCTGCTACTACAACTTTGGATACAAGAACATCTTTGTCACCGTGTGGGTTATATGAACTACGACATGACTGGTCTAAATTGCATCGAAGAGTACAAAAACCGAGTGGCAGGTGTTGAATTTCCAAAAGGTACAGAGGCTTGGGTTGCGCACTCGGGTTATTTAACTTCGGAAAAATTTGAGTGACTTTTGGATGGCTCCCTGTCACTGAAGTCATCTACATGTCAGCCGAGGTGTGCTATCTTTTCCTAATGGGTCTCCAGAGAATTCAACCATATGCCCCTCACCGGGTGCTGCGCCAAATTGGCAGGTTTCAAACTATCCCACATGGCGAAGATATAAGTAAACAAGTCATCAAATTGGGCCCAAAAGCTATATTCCCCGAAGAAAAAGTTCATCAAATTTGGAATAAGTGCAGATTTCTACAACCTAAGACTCTGGTGCGGGATATATCTAATGGTGAGGTAGACCCTAATTACATGACCTTGTTTGGTAAAAGTTTTCAAATCCCTCGAGACCGGCCTGCTAAAAGACCCCATGTCCAGCAAGTCATGGACGACTCGCGAGAGCAATATGTCTGGTTGACGAAATAGGAAAGCTATAGGTCCAAGAGAAGTAAATTGGAGGGACAAATCAGGGACCTCAAATTTGACAATAGTGTCCAAGTTGCTACCATTGAAGGGGAAAAGAAGAAGCTGGATCAGGAAAATGAATCCCTTAAAGCTCAGATCCAAAAGATGAAAATAGCTGCTAAAAACAAGGAAAGAAGCCGAGTAGATGAAAGGCTTATAAGTGGTCTTAGAAATAAAGTAATCGAGTGTTAATATGACTTAGAAAAATCTGAGGTTAGTCTTGCAAGAGTGCAAGCACAATTGGCAAAGAATGCAGAAAGACGGGTGGAGTTTGCACGACAGTTGAAAAGAAAATATGAGGGAACAGTCACAAATTTGAAGAGAAATCTAACCACCCTCGAGAATAATATAGCCAAACAAGTTAAGAACATTAAAGCCGAAATGGAGCATTCTTATTCCTTAATGTTCCATCTGGAGGAAGATATGCAACAATTGCAGAGTCAAAACCCACATGACACCCAAGTGCTAGAAGCTAGGACTCAGCAAATTGGGTGTTTGCTCCAAGAAAAAGGTATCATCTGGGAGAGGGTTGAGCAATTGTCGAATACATCGTTATGAAGTGTTAAGAATGTGAATACATGACTAAAACCACCTTCTTTGCTGCGATTATGACATTTGTTTGCCAAATAATGAGTGATCTCGAGCGTCTTCAAGGGGATCTTGTACATAGGCCCGTGGAAAGACCGAATGATGTCCCACGGACCCAAGGAGTAGAAGCACTTATGTACGCATGATTTTCATTTATCGAGTCTGTATTTCAGTTTTAGTTTTAAAATATTATTTTGAGTCTGTTTGTAGTTTTTAAAATTCCAAGAATTGAGTACGTTGGAGTGTTTTGTAATAGAAAAGTTTAGGGGTTTTATTAGTGAAAATTGAAAATTCCCAAAATTTATTTTCTTATTTTTCGTACTTATTTCTTCAACTATGTAATGATTTGATTTATGTGGTATCATGATACGTAGGTAATCCTCATCGGATTCGGTCATGATTTTGTAAATAACTCAAATAAAAGAGGAATATGGAAGGAAAGAACGGAAAGAAAAACCAAAAAGAGAGAAAAAAGAGAGGCAAAGAAAAACCAAAAGAAAAGCGAGAAGAGCAAGAAAAGAGAGGAAAATGAGAATAAGAGGAGTAACATTAAAGAGCCAAAATGGAAAGAAAAGAAAATTGGGAAATAAGCAAGAGCCGGGATGAAACACGCAACTGTTGCGAAACATATAGAAACACATTTAACTATATAGGTGCATCACACCATAACGTGCAATTAACTATGTGCTAATTGCTTCAAACTAACCAGTTTGTTGTCTACTGTTGATTCAGGTTCTATATTAAGGTAGTTGGTTTTGTGGTAATCTGGATTCATATTCATACTTCACAAGGTCAAAAGGAAGTGTCAAAATGTCTTCGGAAAGACATCTGCCAACAGTTCCTATTCTGGAGGATAGTCCGATCTTGGCCATCCCAACTTCCGAGTCAGCAACTGCTGAAGAAACAAAATTCTATGTCTCTGCATGATGGAAATATGGGACGCTAGGGCCAACGGTAGGAAACCACTGAGTGCGATACCTAGATTCCCTGAGCTACTTCCCAGGGAAAGTGGGACTTCCGACGTCCCCATAAGTTATCCAAATTCCCCATTAGGATATCCTACCGTCTCAGCCCACTTTGCTGGAACACCTTCTAAGACTCGCCCCTAGATGTTAATGTCGACCCCAAATATATTCACTGCGCCACCTTGTTCAGCTGCGGCACAACCCACTCTACCCAGGCCTAGCTTTGATCCATCATCCTTCACCTTTCAACTGCCATCTTTCCTACTGGAAACTACCCAATTTAATACCAATGCCTACCCTCAGCCGCTCCGGTATGAGTTTGCCGCGGGGCAAGAGAAAACTACAAAAACCGTGAACAAGATGAGATTACCAAAAAGATGAGGAGCATGGAGCAGAGTTTAAAAAATATACAGGGTTTGAGCGGGCAAAAGAGCGTGTGCTACACAGACCTGTGTATGTTCCCACACGTGCATTTACCCCTGGGTTTCAAAACCCTTAAATTTGAAAAGTATGATGGGTATGTGGATCCTATAGCCTAACTCAAGAGATACTGCAACAAATTGCGGGGAGCAGGTGGCAAAGGGGAGCTTCTCATGGCTTATTTTGGAGAGAGCCTGGTAGGCATTGCTTCTGAATGGTACATGGATCAAGATATATCTCGTTGGCATATTTGGGATTATTTTGTCAGGTTGTTTCAGTATAACATCGACATATCCCCTGACAGGAATTCATTGTCGAATCTTAAGAAAAAGTTCTCGGAAAGCTTCCTAGAGTATGCTGTCAAATGGTATGAACAAGCAACCAAAGTCAAGCCTTTAATGGATGAAACAGAGATGTTTAGTGTTTCTCTTCAAGCCCAAGAGGCTGATTATTTTCAAAATATGACGTCTGCAATGGGGAAACCATTTGTCGAGGCCATCAAAATTGGTGAAATGGTCGAGAATGGTTTAAAAACAGGGCCTATATTGAGTTAATCTGCTATAAGGGATACTTCCCAGGCTATTCAAGATGGGTCTGGAGGTGTAGCGAATCGAAAAAAGAAGGAAGAAGTGGCAGTGGCAACTTCAAGTGCAAGAAAACCCTGTCCACCCAGAAATTACTTCTCTACAAGCACCTCATAACATTACTATCCCCATCAAGATGCGACCTATACTATGGATCCTCATCCATACGCAGTGATGAATGCCCAACCATACGCTAGGACACAACAACAATTTCATCAAAATCGAGCTCCATTTCCCAGAAATCAACTTCCTCACCAAGCTTAGTATAATCCCAGACATCCACAAAATAATTTCTCCTACAATGCCTGTGCCCGGGAGCTACCGAGGAAAACAAACTTCACACCCAATGGTGAGTCATATTCTAGCATTTCCCCCAAATTGGTCCAAATGAGTTTGTTACAACTCGTACCCTCAAATAGGCAAAATCCAGAGTCACCTTCTTACCAACCTGGCACCCGATGTGCATATCATTCTGGCGTGGAAGGGCGTGACACTGAAAACTGTTGGACTCTAAAAATGGCTGTCGAAAATCTCATAGAACAAAAGCGGATAGTGCTAAAAGATGAAGAAATTCCTAATATTACAATAATCCATTACCGGCTCACAACAATGGATCGATTATTGGAATGATTTGCGATGATAAGGAGTTCGATCCAACTTTGAAAGCAATAATTGCAATCGCTGACGTTGAAAAAAAGCCAAAGGCTGCCGCAAAACAAGACAAGGGGGAGAAGAAGAGTAAACCCACCACTCAAAATACATAAAAGAAAGTGGAAACCAAAACAGGGGCAGTGCCCTCAAAAGATATTTTTCCCTATGTTCCCTGGGGTCACAAGAAATAACACATGTCATTGTGCCCTCCAAGAAGGTTTAAGCCGAACAAGGGATCTAAAATGTATGTGCCTAAAGGGACCTTTGTGGTACGGGGGCCAGTAATTTCACTAAGGCTGAATGAGCCCGTGGTTATTGTCCGCGCACCGTAGAGTCCCATGACAGACCCAACTGCCATTCCATGAAATTACAACAAGGCGGTGGTAACTTACAAGGGAAAACAGGTCTTGGGAGACACAAATGAAGTTAAACCAGCTGAGAAATACTTTAATGTGGGAGAACTAAACAACGGCAAGCAGAAACGCTTCCTGATCTAGAAACCAGTTAGTGCCGAAGAGGCAAAAGAGTTATTCCAAAAAATGAAAATGGCGGACTACGAGATAATTGAACAACTCCGGAAGTCCCCTGCTCAGGTCTCTTTTTTGTCTTTGTTAATGAATTCAACTGAGCACCAGAAGGTGTTGATCAAAACCCTCAACGAAGCTTATGTTCTGATTGAAACCACCGTGGAACAATTGGAAAGGATGGCGGAAAGACTTTTCGCAATCAATCAGATCTCTTTCAGCAATAATGATTTGCCCCCGGAAGGTGCCGCCCATAATAAAGCCCTTCATCTGACAGCTAAATATGAGGGGTGCTATGTGAACAGAGTCATGCTGGATGGTGGGTCCGGAGTAGATATTTGCTCTCTCTTAACTCTCCCAAGAATAGAGATCGGTACTGAGAGAATCAGGCCCAACAACGTTTATGCGTGCCTTTGATGGCATCAAGAGAGATACCATAGGTGAGATTGATCTTATTCTAACTATTTGTCTATTGGATTTCGAGGTGACTGTTCAGGTCCTAAACATGGATACTTCCTATAATTTCCTCTTGGGAAGGCCTTGGATGCATGCAGTAGGGGTTGTACCTTCCACTCTCCACCAGATGATGAAATTTGAACATGAGGATCAAGAGATTGTAGTTCATGGAGAGGATGAGCGTTTGATTTACCGGGACTCATCAGTCCCATGTCTCGAAGCTAGGGAAGGAAGTGAATATATAGTCTATCAATCTTTTGAGGTTGTGGTCACAGACCAATGAGAAGAAGAAAACCCTTGTCCTCAACCCTTTCTCTCAAATGCATCACTTATGGTTTCCAAAGAAATGATCATGCATGGTTACAAACCCGGGTTTGGCGAGTGAGAAGGCAGAAAAGGCAAATTTTGGATCTAAGAAGGTAGAAAAGGCAAACAAAGTCATCCGATTTTTTTCAAGTTTTAGCGAGTGATTAAGAGTCAAACTAGCCTTGCTTGTCTGTTCCTAACATGAACACGTGATTGAGGCCAATTTAAGATCAAAATCAAAAACATTCGTGCGCTTTCAAGCCATGTTCGTTTGCTGTCTTTGGCAGGTACCCTCGTTCTTCTATTTGTTTTTCGTTCTTTTGTTTTTCTCCCCATCTTCATCTTCTTCTATTTCATCTTTTCTTTTCTTTATTATTTTTTAGTGTTTGAATCATTTTCTGTTTGTATCATTAGGATGAGAGTGTCGACGCTCCCTTTTTCCTCTCTAAAAGCGAGAAATCGGGTTTACGATATTTTTGGAAAAGACAACTCTATTCCCGTTTGGGGATTGGGTTTTGGAATTGAAGAGTCGCCACCTAATGATTATAGTGCATTAAGACACTTTAAGGAAAAATTTGAAATGAAGAACCAAAGTTCGAGTAAGGACTAGAAATTATCTCGAGGGGAAGGTGTTAGGCACCCCTCAAGATCCACTAGTGTGGTTCCCGGCCATGTTACAATTCTGACTTTAAAGCAAGCAAACATACAAGACAATTCCACATAAAGACTGCAAGTAGGTAGACATAAAGGTTACTGAACATGCTGAAATTCGAATAGGTGACTTCTTAATTATTGGCAAGAATATCTAAATATAGAAAATGGGACCAAGTAATGAATACCAATTGTCAAACAAGGAAGTGAATGAGTAGAAAATTTTAGATGAAAGGGCAGTGCGAAAATCAGAAGGGGGAAATTTTAATGATTAAAAGAAGAATGCAGAATTTTAAAGAAATGAGAATTGACAATCTGAAAATAATTACGTAAAGGAAAGGGCGTCCTAGGTTCGTAAAATACATGGATCATCCACACAACACCGGCGACCAATCGTACGCATAGTGTTATCATGTGATCATCATCTCCATGTCTACCCTTTCCCACCCCGTTAAGGTATTTAAAGCGTGGAATAGTATCATTACTTATTGCATGATATTACCCGTCCCAATCCTAAGGCGTTTGGGAGAGGGGTTTGAGGCTTTTTAGGAGTTTTCAAAGGCCAAAATACTAAGGCGTCAATCAAAACACATAATGCAAATAAAGGGGGAAGTAATAAACAAGTAGGGCTATAAGCCTCCTTAAATCAGATAAAATCCATAGAGTTTAGCATGTCTTACACGTAATAGTTTGGTCTTAATTAAATAAAGCGACGAGCGGACTGGTTCAACACATATTTTTAGACGGAAAGTCTACATTAGGCTCACTCGAATGCAGTTGTCTAAAACCGATCTGATTGATTAATTAAACCTTTTATCTAAGTGTTGGATAGAATTACTGATTTAAAACATAAAACTGATTATAAAGAAAAGCTACAGAGTAAAAGGAGTGAAAGGAGTTTCAAAAAGAAGTGCACTGTTTTGAAAAGGTTTAACAGAAAAGAAATGAACTTCAAAAGACATGCAGGTTAATTGGGGAAAGGAATTACATGAGTTTCAAAAAATGTAGATTTGTCTAGAAAAAATCTGTTACTTCAGTAAATGCTAATTTTCGAAAAGTGAATGATATTTTGAATGAGTGAAAATGGCTTAGGTTCGAAGTTCCTATAGGCATTCTCTCTATGCGTTAACTGATTTAGACCTTTTAAACAGGAGTACTGTAGACATGGTATTCATATGCAACCCTGTTGTTAGGCCTAGTTGTTTGCCTAATGATATTATTGTACGCAGAAGTGAAAATCCAAATAGGCATGTTATCTAAATGCTTCATTGCAGAAATCAAGTATCGAATCCTATAGACATGTTTTCTACACGTGAAGTTGCACAAATCATAAATAAATCCCTATAGGCATGTTTTCTACCCTTAGTGCATAAAAATAAACCCCATCCCTTTTTTACTAAATCCCCTGAGTTTATACAAATTATTATAGCCCAAAAGAAATAAAAACTGAAATTAAAAAATACATCAGAAATCATCAGCTTCATACGAACAACCTAATTCAGCGGGAGCTCAGGGGTCCCAAGGCAAGGCTCACAGGAGAGGGGCAGAACTTAAGTTCTAAGAATGAGTGCAAGTGCAATAAAGGGGGGTAGGGAATACCAAGGCAGGTTGGTGGTCTTGCCCAGCCATAAAGTAGACTGGCACACCCCTGACCAAACCTGTTGGCCAAACATTAGAGAGTAAAGACCTATTGAAGGTCAAGCTATGGCCTGGGTAGTAATTGGAGCACTGTCAGGCCAAAGCTTTAACTCAACATACATAGTAAGGGAATAGGGATGGGAAACTGAAAAAGCTTAGGGCCCAAAAGGGTCCAGTTCATATCCATGGACAATAACTTCAAATATATTGCCATGTTTTTTAACCATAACTTAAAGCACATAAGGGGGTATAGGGATGAGATTCATTACAAGAAGTGAGTAAGACATAAGCACATTGTACAAAGATTAGATGCTTCAAACATGAAAGTAAACATGGACATAAGAACCGGTAAATAAACACACATTGGAGTTGAGACTAGAAATAAACTAGGACATACCAGTTTCAGAAAGCAAAGAGAGAGAAGGAATGATGTAACATGCCACAGTAAAAATAGCAAAAGTAACTTTTACGTGTGAGTGTGATTTCAAGAAAAAGACGAGAGCATATGTCGTGTGTAAAGTGCAGAAGGACAGCCCCTTTTATAGTGTAAAAGAACAAGCAAGAAAGTTAAGAAGACCTTTTAAAAATCAGTCTCAAATATTCTCCCTTAAGTCAGGGGATTCAATTTCAAACATGAGGATGTAAATAAGGAAAAGAAATTTGAGTAAAATCTGTCATAGTAGCATAAGAAAGGGAAAATACATGAAGTTTATTTAAGGAAAGAACTCAACGGTACTTGATTTGTAAAGAACATGAAAGGGAATCAATCAGAAAACTAATAAAACCAAGGTAAAGAGGTTTGATTCGAATGAACCCAGTCAGGAATAGGTAGAGGATGGCTCAAACAGAGAAAAATCAGTATCAATCAATCGAGTTCCTATCAAAGGAGTCTAAAATCAATCAAGTAATTGTCAAAACCCTTTTGAAAGAGGAGTTTTTCATATATAAAGCAAACAAATCAAACAGAAAGTCTAACATTGCAAGGTATAGGCTCATAGAACAAAAGAATATGAGTTCAGACATAGATTAGTAATGCGTCTGAAGGTCCAGGGTCCCAAAGTGAAACCCTAATCCAGTTTATCAAAGAAAACCCCCAAATTCTAGGGTTTCAAATTGAATTAAACACAGAAACGAGAAGGCAAGTGAATAGACTCAAGGAGTCTCATGAGAAACAAATAGACCATGATAGCAAGTTTGAAAGAATCAGAGAAGGGAAATCGATTTGAGAGCATAAAGGGACAAGTTTTGGAAACTCGGAACTTAAACAAGTCTAGAATAGACGAAACATGCTTAACACAAATAGAGTTCAGAAAAGCAAAAGTTAAGAAATTCAGTAGTAGCACACATGGCAGAAGAGTGAGGTAAATTTAACACAGATTAATCATGTGTGCACACATATAAAAGAAAAGAAGGATAATACATGCATAATAGAGAAGGAGAACATGCGAGCATAATACAGACAAACATCTCAAAGAAAAAAACAACAAGAATCAAAAGATTTTCAGAAACCCTAATGTAAAATCAAATGATTTTTGAAAGAAAAATTTGGGAAAAACACTTAAAAAGGTCCATAGAACACCGATATGGCATAGATCTAAGAACACAAACAGAGAAGAACCTCGAACGACTTAGGGTTTCTAAGAAACCCTAGAAACGAGAAGGTTTTGGAAGAACAAGTCAGATCCTGAGTCGAAGAGGTCAGGAATCAAGCATCTAGAGCTTGAATACGCCGGAGCATGGCCGGAGAGGCCATAGAACTACAGAGCTGAGAAGGCCTGAAGAGAAAACCATCGAAGTCAGCCTTCAAAACCTCGAACACCCAAGGTCTAATGGTGGATGAGGGGTGTGTACAGGCCGTCCATGGCCTGAGAAGCCATGAATTCCGGTGAGAATCGAAGGGATTAGAGTTAGTTTGGGTAGCGGCGGCTAGGGTTTGCAGAGAGAATGGGAGAGGAAGGGGATTCAAGGGCAGCTATCAGATGAGAATGAAAGGATTAGGGTGTAGTTAGTAGGTTAAAAAAAGTAAGGAATGATATTAGCCGTTGATCAAAATGATCAACGGCCTGGATTGAAAGAAAGGTCGGGCGGGTTTTTTTAATTGGATTGGGGGCCGGGTTAAACAAAACTTGGACGGTGTAATTGGGGTAGAATTTGGTCAAAACTAAGGGCCAAAATTGAAAGGAGAAAGGGCTATAATTGAAATAAAAATGGGCTAAGTGTTAAATAGCCAATTTTTCCCTTTTTATTTTATAACAATTGCAATAATTATTTTAAGAGTAAATTAAAAACACTGAGCAAACGAATACTATATAAATATTAATTAAAAAGTACTGGAAATAATTTTGTAATTATAAAATGCTATTAATCGCAAAATAGGCTATAATTGCCATTACATGCAATTTAGCGTTAAAAATACCAAATAAATTCTTAAAAATATGCAAAAATCACCTTAATTACATTTTGGTGTAAATATGAGAATAAAATAAGTTATTCCCCTAAAATGCTAATTTTGGAAAATAATTACTGGATTTTGTTGTATTAAAATAAGCAATCAATTGGTTTAAAAATTAAAAGAAATGCCAAAACTTTTGGGTGTGCTTATATATGCACATATATGCTATTCTGGAAATATTTTGGGTATAAAAACTTAGGGGGGAAATTGGGTATCAACAGCTGCCCCTCTTTATTCGGGAAGGATGAAAGAGTTGTCAGGTAAAGATATGATGGCCAATTTTGATCGGAAGTGGCAATTTTAAAAGAATTCGATCGGGCTCCGATTTTGAGTTTCCTACATGTCCCTGGTTTTACAGGAATTAGGTAGTATGTAGTTCAAGAACCATTGACGTAACACGCCGATGGAGATTCGAAAGAGACGGACACGATGTTTAGAGGGCAAGAGGTATTTTGAAGCTTGATCGGCTGCGGAAACTGGAGCAGGATTGCTCCTATTGAGGCGGCCGTTGCTGGCCAATGTAACTGCAAGTGAGCAATACGGGTGTATATCGTGCATAAACTTAAACGTGATGCAAGTTCCCGTTAGACCATGAATGTTGTCTTTGGACGGTTAGGATGACGTCCTCGGACCATGATGTCCTGGACCATGAAGCGTAAAATTAAATGATTCGCAGGCTATGAAATGATGTTCTCGGGCTATGATAATAATTCCTCCGAACCATGATGCATTTGAATAATGATGTGCAGGATATAAAGTGGGTCCTCGGGCCATGGCATGGTGTTCTCGGGCTATGAAGATGATGCCTCCAAACAATGACGCCCTCGGACAGTTTGGTGATATTTTAGCCCATGAAATGCAAGATTTGGCAGTATTTGAGCCGATGAAATGTAGGATTTCACGGTATTTCAGTCGGTGCAGAAAAATATAAATGGCGATATTTCAGCCGACAAAAATTTAAATAAAACAACGATTTTTCAGCTGATGTAAAAATGTAAATGGCGATATTTCAGCCGACAAAAGTTTAAAATAAGCAGTCGATGTTCCAACCGATGTAGCAAAAATGTAAATGGCGATATCTCAGCCAACAAAAATTCAAATAAAGCAGCGATATTTTAGTCGATGTAGAAACGTAAATGGAATTATTTCAGCCGATACCGAGAATTAAATAAAGTTGGCGATACTTCAACCGATAAGGAAGGGTGATTATAAATGGCGATGTTTCAGCCGATAGGGATTTAAACAAAAATTGGCGGTGTTTTAGCCATGCAAGATTTATATAAAAATGGCGGTATTTCAGTAGATGCAAATAGAGGTGGCGATATTTCAACCATGCAAATGGAGACATCGCTTAGTCTCGAAAGGCAGAAAGTTAGCCTTATGCAATGCAAGAAAATGCAGGATGGAGACAGTGCTTACTCTCAAAAGACAGAAAGGTAGCCTTATGCAATGCAGGAATGTAGGATGGAGATAGTGATTAGTCTCGAAAGGCAGAAATGTAGCCTTATGCAATGCATATAATGTAGATGGAGACAGTGCTTAGTCTCGAAAGGCAGAAAGGTAGCCTTATGCAATGCAGATAATGCAGATGGAGACAGTGCTTAGTCTCGAAAGGTATAAAGGTAGCCTTATGCAATGTAGATAATGCAGATGGAGACAGTGCTTAGTCTCGAAAGGAATAAAGGTAGCCTTATGAAATGCAGATAATGCAGATGGAGATAGTGCTTAGTCTCGAAAGGCAGAAAGGTAGCCTTATGCAATGCAGATAATGTAGATGGAGACAGTGCTTAGTCTTGAAAGGCAGAAAGGTAGCCTTATGCAATGCAGATAATGCAGATGGAGACAGTTCTTAATCTCGAAAGGCATAAAAGTAGCCTTATGCAATGCAGATAATGCAGATGGAGACAGTGCTTAGTCTCAAAAGGCAGAAAGGTAGCCTTATGCAATGCAGATAATGCAGATGGAGACAGTGCTTAGTCTCGAAAGGTAGAAAGGTAGCCTTATTCAATGCGAGAATGTAAAAGGACGAGTAGTAGTGAGACTTCTTAGCTAATAGCTGATTACGATATCGTGACTACTAGGGAGGTTGTGTGCGGATAGCGATTACGGATAAGTGATGATTCTGAGAAGTTGCATTCTTCAGAAAGTATGCGTACATAAATATATCTGACGATATTGTAAGTCTAGTGCATGCATCCAAAGAAAAATCGTGAGTTTTGTAAGGGGGAAAGGTTAGTTCGTTTTCCCCTAGCTTCTGGCGTTATGTATCATTGGGGTAGCATCGCTAAACAGCAACAATTTGCACAATAGTTATGCATGATTTAGTAAATATAACGTAAGTATAAAATAGTTTTCTTTAGATGAACCAACGAATGCGACATGGTTCAAGAAATTTCAACCTTTCTTGCTCCGGAATTTTGAGGGTCCTCCTCAAAATTCTGCCCCAGTTTACTGGGTTGGCACTTCTGACTGCTGCACTGAACGACTGAAAAATCAACTTTGGAATTTTGAGGGTCCTCCTCAAAATTCTGCCCTAGTTTACTGAGGTGGCATTCCTGGCGATGAGTGGCTGAGAACTAACTTCGCAATTTTGAGGGTCCTTCTCAAAATTTTGCCCCAGTTCCAATAGTAGAGGGAAATGAAAGTTTTATTAAATTGTGACCGAACCCATAGGGCTGCCTACGTATCCCCTCTTAAACGTGAATCGGGTCAAGCATAGTTCAAATTACATCATCATAAGAAATCATAAGTGATTACACATAGTATCGTTTCACTACATCTGAATTGATTGGCTTTGACCAAACTTCTCCGTCCATTTCTGCAAGAATAAGGGCTCCTCCAGTTAGAACCCGATGAACCATGTACGGACCTTGACAGTTGGAAGAGAATTTCCCCTTGGCTTCATCTTGATGTGGGAATATTTTCTTCAATAACAGCTGCCCCGGTGTAAACTTCCTTGGCTTAACTCTTTTATTGAAGTCTCTGGACATTCTGTTCTGATAGAACTGACCGTGGCAAACTGAATTCATCATTTTCCCATCTATAAGGGCTAACTGCTCGTAGCGACCTTTTACCTATTCTGCGTCGTCCAACTCTGCTTCTTGAATGATCCTCAAAGAGGGAATCTGTAACTTGGCAGGGATGACTGCCTCTGTACCATAAATCAGCATGTAGGGAGTTGCTCTAGTTGATGTGTGGTATCCCAGTTGGGTGAATGGTAACTTCTCATGCCATTGATTGTGACTTTCACCATCTTCCTTAATATCTTCTTGATATTTTTGTTGGCTTCCTCTACAACTCCATTCATCTGAGGCCTGTAGGTTATAGAATTCTTGTATTTGATCCTGAATGCTTCACACATTGCTTTCATCAAATCGCTGTTGAGATTGGAACCATTATCAGTGATGATTGAGTCTGAAATTCCGAATCGACAAACAATATGGTCACGGACGAAATCTGACACAACTTTCTTAGTCACTGCCCTGTATGACACTGCTTCAACCCATTTGGTAAAATAATCAATTGCCACCAGGATAAACCTCTGCCCGTTTGATGCGGCAGGCTCAATAGGTCCAATGACATCCATTCCCCAGGCGGCGAATGGCCATGGAGAGCTTGTTGCAGTAAGCTCGTTTGGAGGCACCTTTATCATATCTGCATGTATCTGACAGCGATGGAATTTGTGAACATATTGGATACAGTCTATTTCCATAGTCATCCAAAAATATCCTGCTCGGAGTATCTTCTTTGCTAAGATAAATCCATTCATATGCGGCCCGCTGGTTCCTGCATGCACTTCGTCCAATAGTTTGGATGCTTCTTTTGCTTTGACACACCTTAGTAAACCCAAAGCGGAAGTCCTCCTATACAGGATTCCCTCACTGTGAAAGACGTTGTTGGATAATCTCCGAAGTGTGCACTTCGGAGTGGCATTTGCAAGTTCTGGATATTCTCCTATTGTCAAGTACTCCTTGATATCGTAGAACCATGGTTTTCCGTCCGCTTCTTCCTCAACATGAGCATAATAAGCTGACTGATCATAGATCTTTACTGGGATGGGATCAATGAATTTCATATCTGGATGTTGGATCATGGATGACAGAGTAGCTAATGCGTCAGCGAACTCGTTCTGGACCCTAGGGACATGTTGAAATTCCGTCTTTGTGAATCTTTTCCTTAACTCCTGTATGTGATGCAAGTAGGGGAGTATCTTAGAGTTCTTAGTTTCCCACTCTTCTTGAACCTAATGTATGAGCAAATATGAATCCTCGATCATTAGAAACTCCTGAATGTTCATGTCAATGGCCATCTTGAGCCCCAGGATGCAGGCTTTATATTCGGCTATATTGTTGGTGCAAGGGAATCTGAGCTTGGAGGATACTGGGTAATGCTGATCGGTTTCTGATACTAGGACTGCTCCTATGCCAACTCCTTTGAAATTTGCGGCTCCGTAGGAAAACAACCTCCAACCCCCGTAGGATTCTGCAATATCTTCTCTAACAAAAGATACCTCTTCATCAGGAAAATATGTTTTCAGGGGTTCGTATTCTCCGCCGACAGGATTCTCGGCATGGTGGTTTGCTATGGCTTTTCTCTTGATTGCTTTCTGAGTTACGTAAACAATGTCGAATTCATTAGCAGGATTTTCCACTTGGAGAGCTTGCCAGTGGGCATGGGCTTCTGGAATATATACTTCAGCGGGTCCATCCTTGATATGAGATAAGTAGTGTAGGCACAGAAATAATGCCTCAATTTCTGAGCTACCCAAGTCAGAGCACAACAGGTGTGCTCCAATAAAGAATACAGGGCCTCGTACGGGGTGAACTTCTTACTGAGATAGTAGATGGCTTGCTCCTTTCTCCTCATTTCATCATATTGTCCCAGAACACAACCGAACGCTCCATCCAAAACCGCAAGGTAAAGCAATAGAGGCTTTCCCGGCTCGGGCGGAACCAAGACTGGCGGCATTGACAGGTATTCCTTGATTCTTTCAATGACTTTTTGACAATCATCAGTCCATTTAGTAGCAGCATCTTTCTTCAACATTTTAAAGATGGGTTCACAAATGACTGTGGACTGAGCTATGAACTGGCTAATATAGTTGAGCCTTCCCAGGAAACTCATTACGTTCTTCTTATTCTTTAGCGGTGGCAATTCTTGAATGGCTTTGACCATTGATGGGTCCAATTCTATTCCTTGATGACTCACAACGAAACCTAGTAATTTTCCAGCAGGAACCCCGAATGCACACTTGGCGGGATTCAGTTTCAAATTGTACTTCCTTAATCTGTTGAAGAACTTTCTCAGATCTTCCATATGATCAGTGGCTTTCTTGGATTTGATGATGACGTCGTCTACATATACTTCAATCTCCTTGTGTATCATGTCATGAAAGATAGTAGTCATGGCTCTCATATAGGTGGCGCTAGCATTCTTCAACCCAAATGGCATCATTTTGTAACAATACATTCCCCACGGCATGATGAAATCCGTTTTCTATGCATCTTCCTCATCCATCAATATCTAATGATATCCGGCGAAGCAATCAACAAAATACTGCAACTCATTCTTGGCGCAGTTGCCGATAAGAATGTGTATATTTGGCAAGGGGAAGTCATCTTTGGGACTGGCCCGGTTAAGATCTCGGTAGTCGACACAAACTCTAACTTTCCTATCTTTCTTTGGTACTGGCACGATGTTGGCTAACCATGTCGGATACTCTACCACTATGAGAACCTTAGCTTTGACTTGCTTAGTAACCTCTTCTTTGATTTTCAAACTCATGTCAGGTTTTAATTTCCTAAGCTTCTGCTTTACCGGCGGACAAGTTGGATCTATTGGCAGTTTGTGAGCTACAATGGACGTGCTAAGACCAGTCATGTTAGCATACGACCAGGCGAATATGTCCTCATAAACCTTTGAAAATTTCGTGTACTCTTCCTTTTCTAATGGTGACACGTGAACACTGATGCGAGTTTCTTTGACATTTTCCGTATCTCCCAAATTTACGACCTCAGTTTCTTCCAGGTTACACTTAGGTCTATTCTCAAAATTCTCAACCTCTCTGACGACCTCTTCTGGTATATCATCCTCTTCTGAATCTATATCCATTTGTTGCGTTGTTTCATTGCAAGTCACAATTATTGGTTCATCATCAAAGTAAGCAATAGTAATGCCTGAAGCCTTCCGGGCCCTGACGGTTCTAATTGACCAATTGTTGAGGCGGTCTCCTCGGTTCACCGCTTGTATGGAAGGGCCTTCCTCCCCTTCCTCCTCGAAAAGAACACAGCAGTCCATATCATCATCCTCCAGAAGTAAATTCTTCATGGCTGCCAATGCTTCATCTTCCTCTGACCCATATATAGTATCTGTCGGTTGGAAGGTCTGCTCCAGGCTAGGTATTGGAAGCTCCAATGGATAGTAGGGACCGCGCCATGGTGGCGACCAGTTCTGGAATTCTTCCCAAGTATAATCCTACCCTAAGCTAAATGTATTACCACGCTTCTTTAGTTTCATAGACTTAGTGATACCCTGGAGGTTTTTGCCGAGTCCCTTTCCAGGCTCGTACCCACACCAATTTAGGATACTTTCAATCTTGTTATCCCACCACATATCCTTGTCTACAACGTTGACCCTTTCAATATGGTGGTATGTTTCTCCACCTATTCTCCTTCTGCCTCCAACCATTGGGATGGTCTGGAGACTATATATGGGGTTACTACCATAGCCATGAATAATCACCTCATGGTGATTCCATTCAAATTTCATTGCCTGATGCAGTGTCGATGCTACGGCTCCAGCAGCGTGGATCTAGGGCCGTCGTAATAGCAAGTTGAAGGATGCTGGGACGTCTATCACTTGAAAGTCAACGTCGAACCATGTTGGCCCCATTTGCAAGCATAGGCTGATTTCTCCAATAGTATCCTTTTGAGACCTATCGAAGGCCTTGACATTGATAGCCCTATCTTTGATCTCGTGCAGGCTTTTTCCCAAGGTTCTGAGAGTTATCAGCGGACAGATGTTGAGGCTGGATCCTCCATCGATCAGGACTCTAGTGATGAAATAATCCTCCCATTGCACGATGATATACAGTGCCTTGTTGTGGATCAGTCCTTCCGGTGGCAGCTCATCTTCGTGGAAGGTGATTTTATGGCTTTCCAGCACTTGTCCTACCATATTTGCCATTTCGCCTCCAGTTATGTTGTTGGGCACATAAGCTTTGCTCAGTATCTTCATCAAGGCATTTTTGTGAGCGTCAGAGCTCTGTAGAAGAGCTAGGATGGAGATCTATGCTGGTGTTTTATTTAATTTCTCAATGACCGAGTACTCCTTAGCTTGTATTTTCCTCCAAAGATCATTGGGCCCATTTCAATAGGCCGTCCCGAGGCTTGCTTATTGGACTCAGCTAAGTGTTCTGGGGTATAAATCCTCCTTGTTCTGGTCATTCCTTGCGCAAAAATTGTTTCTCCTGTCTTGGTCTTTCCTTTCCTCCTAGCTTCAGCAGTGTAATCCCATGGTATGGCATTTGAGTGGAATGGTGTTATGTCTGACATTGCCACAGGAATAGGTACCCTTGGTGGTAACACAGCAACTTCAAAGGGTGCAGGTGCTTTTGGAACTCCAAATTCAACCTCAATTGGCCTGGGCGCCTTTGTAGAAGGAGGCGCTTCAAATTCGAGAGGTATAAACATGTTTACTTCATTTTCCCTGGAGAGATGATTCTATACAACAACTGGGTTAAGTGTAATCATTGGTTTCTTTGGTCCATCACCTTCAGCAATCAAACCTATCGACCCTTTAGGGTCCCAATCATCTTCGATCTCGATCATGTGAATGTCTCCACCTTTGTAGTCAGCCAGAGGGTTTTTGCGAACATTAGGAGAAGGATCCTTTGCTATGATGATGTTATTGTCGATCAGGGTTTGAATCTTGTCCTTCAATGAGCGGCACTCATCAAGGGTGTGTCCATTCATGATGGAATGGTACGCACAGGTCTTATTAGGGTTGACCCACTGGGAAGGATTCTCTGGAGTTACAGTTGGGATAGGGGTGACGTAACTAGCAGTTTTAGGTCTCTTGTATAGGTGGTCAATTGGTTCAGCGATGGTTGTGTATTGTCTGGGAGGTCTGCGGTCGAAATTTGGCCTAGGTCTAGGAAAATTTGGGCGGGTGGGAGGTGATTGGTAATGAGAGGGTTGAGAATTATAAGAGAGTATCTAGGTGAGGTGGGTTGATATGTGAGAGGTGGAGATGATTGGTAGACGGGAGGTGGATTTGGATAAGAGGGTGCGGGTTCTTGGTAATTCGGGATAGGCTGATATGTAAGTGGAGGTGATGGGTAGGTTTGGTATTTTAGTGGTGATTTGGCTCCCTGTGCGACCATTACGCCACTCACATCTTTCTTCTTGGATGTGCCACCAGACTGTAAAGACTTATTGGTGGACTGTAATGTTTCAAGATTAGTAAACATACCATTCTTAATGCCTTCTTCAATTCTTTCTCCCAGTTTGATGATATCAGAGAACTTCTGACGCTCGATCAACATCAACCTCTCGTAATATTGGGGATCCTAAGCCCGGACGAAGAATATATTGATCTGTTCTTCTTTTAGGGCCGGCCTAACCTTTGCAACTTCTAACCTCCAACGAGTAGCATACTCGTGGAATGTTACGGTAGGTTTCTTCTTCAAATTCTGTATATAGAATACATCCGGTGCATTCTCTGTATTGGATTGGAATCTATCCATGAAATCCGATTCCATGCCTACCCAGTTTGTCCATTTCTTGGGGTCCTGGCTGATGTACCAGGATAAAGCATCCCCCTTCAGACTTCTCATGAAGAGCTTCATACGGATCTTCTCATCCTTTCCGACTCCGACCAGTTTATTGCAATATGTCCTCAAGTTGATTCTATGATCTCTTATTCCGTCAAACATTTCAAACTTGGGAGGTTTGTACCCCTCCGGAAGTTCAACATCTGGCTGAATGCAGAGGTCTTCAACATTTAACCCCTCGATACCTTTGTTACCTTCCAAACCCTGAACTCGGCTGGTTAATTTCTTGAGTTCTCCTGCTAAGTTCCTGATAAGGGAGTCATTGTCATTATACTCAGGTGCACTTGAGATTGGTTGAGTATAATGGGGTACAGTATCCACGTAAATAGGAGTGTTGTGGAGATGGTCATTTGTGGTGTTCCGTGGCTAGGGAATGAGTAGTGGAGTGTTGTTTGGAGTGTGGCATGTGTTGCAGTGTTGAGTATGAGTGGGTTGTATCTGTGGTTGTGGGGTGTTTTGTGGAGGTGCGAGATTATGGGTGTTGACATTAGGAGCGGTGAGGGAAAATGACATGTTCGCCAAGTTCCGAACCTGCTACAGTTCTTCTTTGAACTTTAATAATTTTTACTCAAGTTGGGTAGCAGTTTTCCTTAGCAACTGGGGTACCTTGAGGAACCTCAATTTCCTTTCTGGCGCTTGGATCTCCCATTCTTCCTTTGTTCTTGTTCCGAATAAGACTCATAGGAGGAGGAGGTGGAGGGCCCTTGGATCTTGTGGAGTATGATGATGAAGCCAGAATGCACGAACTAACCTTTGGGGAGGGGGATAATAAAAAAAAATAATAATAAAAGAAAAAACAAAAGGTAACAAGTTAGTGAAGGTTATGAGGAAAAATATTGCAGTATTTAAACACATTGTGCAAGAATATAAATCGCGTCCTAACTTTGGTGCCTCATTGTGCCCGAGGTAGGCTTAGCGACAAATAGTTTTGGAGAACTTATAATGCTAAATGCCTCATTTTATTGATAAAAATAAGACGATTCCAAAAAGACTCTAAATAATAGAAAGTAAAATGTCACTATTGGCCATTGGCCTTATTACATTAAAATAAAGAATAAAAGGACTCCTAACTACTTGGTCCTAGAAGGACCTTCCCTATATTTGGCATCTTCGTCTCCCTCAAACAGCTTCACCAGCTCGCATAGTCCTAGCAGGAAATACGCTTAGGCCAAATGTCCGCCTGCATTTCCTTTAGCATTTTGACAGTCTTCAATCCTCTTGATGAACTTCCCTTCCAGCTCTACTAGACCCCGCTCCAAATACCCTAGTCACTTGTTGGCACTGACAGCCATATCTTTCCAATCCTCGATCAACTTCTAATGGGATTCTTATATTTCTCGGTGCTCACTTTCACACTCTCGAATTCACTTGCGCAGTTGATTATACTTAACCCGTGCTTCAGCGTCGTCGATAACTCTGTGACCTCGAACCAACTCGGACTGACCCATGCCATTATCTTCCAACCAACCCGAATAGTGCGACACACAACCGGTGTGATACCTGTCTGGCTCAATAGATTCTTTCCCCAGAACGAGTTTGCAGTGCCACAAGTGCTGAGCTTGGAACTTGCGAGGGCTACCATCGTCCTAGAAATCAGCCCTGAAGTGACTCATTTTGTCGACCCTTGGTATGATTTGCTTTCTTCCGGCCTGCCTCATGGCTTGGAGAGGAACGTAAGCATAAGTTCCTCTCAAACCAATTAGTATGAGAAATGGTGCGTCTTGGGATCGAACAATGAATTCATCCGTGGGGAACCACTCGACCATCCATTGTACCTTGTCTTCTTTCAGATTTTCAAATAATTCTACCCATCCTGTAGCGTCCTATGGCTGAGCAAACATTTTAGACATATAATTCATACGCCTTGGCTGGTAGAAGGCGATGTGATCATCATAGTCTCTGCGTAGGATCTCCTATCGGTATTCCCCTTTCTGGAGGTGTTCCATGAGCCAGATCTGAGGTAATAAGTTGCAACCCTCAAAATGACTGCCCTTTTCCTGACAGTTGTCCAAGGCACGGTATATCTCGCAATGATCATGGGCACAATATTGAAAGTCTGCCCGCCAATTCCTTCCATCAAATTCTTGGTTACCATGTCCAGTCTGGTGTGGATCCTAGCCTTCTTCATAGGGAACACCATCATTCCCAAAAAGCAAAACATAAAAACGAAGAACCTTCTATGGACATGCCCCAATGAGGTGATGGCGAACTCATATGAATAGGTGCGGTATGACTTGATATGGTCGTACCTCTCGTACAGATATTCGAATGGGATGTAAGAGTCTTTCAAATAGGTTAAATCTGGGTTCTTCTTCAGTCCCATCATCTTAAGGAAACCCCTACCTTTGCGGTTCTCTGGCATAAGCAAACCCGGAGTCTCCCAGGGAATGCCAGCTAAACCTCTTATTTCTTCGAGCAAATGAGTCATTTCAAGGTCCCCGAAGCGGAACACGGACTTGTCACTATCCCAGAACAATGTTGCAACCTCTATGATTCTGTTGTCAGGATGAATTTCTAGAAGAGAAGGCAAATTCCCTAAGTACTTGCGGACGAGCGTCTGATCACTGGAGTGGGGGTCTTTCCACCAATACAACAGTCTTGGATGAATGTTGGTTACCATGCCAAATCTGGGGACTTTGTGCCTCATTTTCTGCAAAACAAAGCGTTAGTCCCTCACCCTACCAGACTCGACTATTTAAACAAATAATTAGCATAGCAAGCATTTAGTTCTCCAAGTAAATGCACAAAACATGGAGGTGTCCGTTTGGGTTTTAATGAAACCCGATGGACTTTGGACAAGGCTATCCTAATGAGTCATTATGTGGACAACATAACTGACTCGGCTAGGTTTGACCATGATGCATGTACAATTTAAACGTAGTAAGGTTTCTATTGGGGTATTAGACAAGTACCCTTGAGTGGATAACTCAAGAGGGAAAGGCACGGAACCGTCGACTGCACCGCTGATCGACTGATTTTAACTCAAATACGCCTTTGCCAAATTTAAGGGATGATAGTATTGGAAGAGCGCAACTACTCATTATAAGCGTTGCTATAGTATTTGTTTATCACGAGTAGAATATAATGTTGAAGATACAGTTTACAAGAATGAAACAAATTGACATGTATTTTCACGTTCATACAATAAATGTTTACAATAATTGCTCAAAAATTACAATGGTATTGATGGAAAGTGGTAAAAGAAAGTAATTAAATAAAAAGAAACAAGTCAGTTTTGAATAAAGGCATCAAACAAAAGAAATAAAAGAAAATAATAAAGTCACATATAACATGAAATGGTAAAAGACTAAAGAGTTCCACAGTAGAGTCGCCATGCTGTCGATTCCCCCTTTTTCCTCTCTAAAAGAAAGAAAATGGGTTTACGACATTTTTGGAAAAGACAACTCTATTCCTGTTTGGGAATTGGGTTTTGGAATTGAAGAGTCGCCACCTAATGATTATAGTGCATTAGGACACTTTAAGGAAGAATTTGAAATGAAGAACCAGAGTTCTGGTAAGGGCTATAAATTATCTCGAGGGGAAGGTGTTAGGCACCCCTCAAGATCCACTAGTGTGGTTCCCGGCCATGTTACAATTCTGACTTTAAAGCAAGCAAACACACAAGACAATTCCACATAAAGACTGCATGTAGGTATACATAAAGGTTACTAAACATGCTGAAATTTAAATAGATGACTTCTTAATTATTGGCAAGAATATCTAAATGCAGAAAATGGGATCAAGTAATGAATACCAATTTTCAAACAAAGAAGTGAATGAGCAAAAAATTTTTGAGGAAAGGGTAGTGCGAAAATCAGAAGGGGGAAATTTTAATGATTAAAATAAGAATGCAGAATTTTAAAGAACTGAGAATTGACAATCTGAAAACTATTACGTAAAGTAAAGGGGGTCCTAGGTTCGTAAAATACATGGATCATCCACACAACACCGGTGACCAATTGTACGCATAGTATTATCGTGTGATCATTATCTCCATGTCTACCCTTTCCCACCCCATTAAGGTATTTAAAGCGCGAATAGTATTGTTACTTATTGCATGCTATTACCCATCCCAATCCTATCAGTCCCGGAGGAAATTGGAATACTAGTCCTAAAGAGAGAGGGGTTTGAGGGCTTTTAGGAGTTTTCAAAGGACAAAATACTAAGGCATTAATCAAAACACATAATGCAAATAAAGGGGGAAGCAATAAGCAAGTAGGGCTCAAATAAGCTTCCTTAAATCAGATAAAAAGCCATAGAGTTTAGCATATCTTACACGTACTGGTTTGGTCTTAATTAAATAAATTAACGAGCGGACTGGTTCAACACATATTTTTTGACAAAAAGTCTACATTAAGATCGCTTGAATGCAGTTGTCTAAAACCGATCTGATTGATTAATTAAACCTTTTGTCTAAGTGTTGGATAGAATTTCTGATTTAAAATATAAAACTGATTATAAAGCAAAGCTACGAGTAAAAGGAGTGAAAGGAGTTTCAGAAAAGAAGTGCACTGTTTTGAAAGGGTTTAACAGAAAAGAAATGAACTTCAGAAGACATGTAGGTTAATTGGGGAAAGGAATTACATGAGTTTCAAAAAATGCAGATTTGTCTAGAAAAAATCCTTTACTTCAGTAAATGCTAATTTTTGAAAAGTGAATGATATTTTGAATGAGTGAAAACGGCTTAGGTTTGAAGTTCCTATATGCATGCTCCCTATGCGCTAACTGATTTAGACCATTTAAACCGGAGTACTGTAGACATGGTATTCATATGTAACCCTGTTGTTAGGCCTAGTTGTTTGCTGAATGATATTATTGTATGAAGAACTGCAGATCCCTATAGACATGGTATCTAAATGCTTCATTGCAGACATCAAGTATCGAATCCTATAGACATGTTTTCTAAGTGTGAAGTTGCACAAATCATAAATAAATCCCTATAGGCATGTTTTCTACCCTTAGTGCATAAAAATAAACCCCCTCCATTTTTTACTAAATCCACTGAGTTTATACAAATTATTACATCCCAAAAGAAATAAAAATTGAAGTTAACAAATACATCAGGAATCATCAGCTACATCCGAACAGCCTGATTTAGACTTAGAGTCTAATAATATGAGATTGAGCCACTTTCGAGATCCAAATTTCCAAGCCTTCTCTCATCTAGGGTGTTTCAGAGATCCAATGGATTTCAGGAACCCCAGGCAGTAATTACACCGAAGATGATAATAAAAAAATTGTAATGTAATGTGGAAGGGCCAGCTCTCAAGTGTCCAAGTTCAGAGGGAGCTTAGAGGTCCCAAGGCAAGGCTCACAAGATAAGGGCAAAACTTAAGTTCCAAGAATGAATGCAAGTGCAATAAAGTGGGGTAGGGAATACCTAGGCAAGCTGGTGGTCATGCCCAACCATAAAGTAGACTGGCACGCCCCTGACCAAACCTGTTGGCCAAACATTAGAGAGTAAAGACCTATTAAAGGTCAAGCTATGACCTGGGCAGTAATTGGAGCACTGTCAGGCCAAATCTTTAACTCAACACACATAGTAAGGGAATAGGGATGGGAAATTGAAAAAGCTTAGGGCCCAAAAGGGTCCAATTGATATCCATGGACAATAACTTCAAATATATTGCCATGTTTTTTAACCATAACTTGAAGAACATAAGGGGGGTATAGGGATGGGATTCATTACAAGAAGTGAACAAGACATAAGCACATTGTACAAAGATTAGATGCTTCAGACATGAAAGTAAACATGGACATAAGAACTGGTAAATAAACACATATTGGAGTTGAGACTAGAAATAAACTAGGACATACCAGTTTCAGAAAGCAAAGAGATAGCATGAATCTTGTAACATGCCATAGTACAAATAGAAAAAGTAACTTACACGTGTGAGTGTGATTTCAAGAAAAAGACTAGAGCATATGTTGTGTGTAAAGTGCAGAAGGGCAGACCCTTTTATAGTGTAAAAGAACAAGCAAGAAAGGTAATAAGACCTTTGAAAAATCAGTCTCAAATATTCTCCCTTAAGTCAGGGGATTGAATTTCTAACGGGAAGATGTAAATAAGGAAAGGAAATTCGAGTAAAATCTGTCATAGTAGCATAAGAAAGGGAAAATAAATGAAGTTTATTTAAGGAAAGAACTCAACGGTACTTGGTTTGTAAACAAAAGGAAAGGGAATCAATCAGACAACTAATAAAACCAAGGTAAAGAGGTTTGATTCGAATGAACCCAGTCAGGAATAGGTAGTGGAGGGCTCAAACAGAGAAAAATCAGTATCAATCAGTCGAGATCCTATCAAAGGAGTCTAAAATCAATCAAGTAATTGTCAAAACCCTTTTGAAAGGGGAGTTTTTCATATATAAAGCAAACAAATCAAACAGAAAGTCTAACATTGCAAGGTATAGGCTCATAGAACAAAAGAATAGGAGTTCAAACATAGATTCGTAATGCATCTGTAGGTCCAGGGTCCTAAAGTGAAACCCTAATCCAGTTTATCAAAGAAAACCCCCAAATTCTAGGATTTCAAATTGAATCAAACAAAGAAATAAGAAGGCAAGTGAATAGACTCAAGGAGTCTCATGAGAAACAAATAGACCATGATAGCAGGTTTGAAACAATCCGAGAAGGGAAATCGATTTGAGAGCATAAAGGGACAAGTTTTGGAAACTCGAAACTTAAACAAGTCTAGAATAGACGAAACATGCTTAACACAAACAGAGTTCAGAAAAGCGGAAGTTAAGAAATTCAGTAGTAGCACACATGGCAGAAGAGTGAGGAAAATGTAACACAAATTAATCATGTGAGCACACATATAAAAGAAAAAAAGGATAATACATGCATAATAGAGAAGGAAAACATGCGAGCATAGTACAGACAAACATCTAAAAGAAAAGAACAACAAGAATCAAAAGATTTTCAAAAACCCTAATGTAAAATCAAATGATTTTTGAAAGAAAAAGTTGGGAAAAACACTTTAAAAGGTCCATAGAACACCGATATGGCATAGATCTAAGAAAACAAATAGATAAGAACCTCGAACGACTTAGGGTTTCTGAAAACCCTAGAAATGAGAAGGTCTTGGAAGAAGAAGTCAGATCATGAGTCGAAGAGGTCAGGAATCAAGCCTCTAGAGCTTGAATACGCCGGAGCATGGCCGGAAAGGCCATCGAACTACATAGTTGAGAAGGTTTGAAGAGAAAACCATCGAAGTCAGCCTTCAAAACCTCAAACACCCAAGGTCTAATGGTGGAGGGGGGTGTGTACAGGCCGTCCATGGACTGAGAAGCCATGAATTTCGGTGAGAATCGAAGGGATTAGGGTTAGTTTGGGTGGCGGCGGCTAGGGTTTGCAGAGAGAATGGGAGAGGAAGGGGATTCAAGGGCGGCTATCAGATGATAATGAAGGGATTAAGGTGTAGTTGGTAGGTTAAAAAAGGTAAGGAATGATCTTGGTCGTTGATCAAAATGATCAAAGGGCTGGATTGAAAGAAAGGTCGGGTGGGTTTTTTAATTGGGTTGGGGGCCGGGTTAAACCAAACTGGGGTGGTGTAATTGTTGTAGAATTGGGTCAAAATTAAGGGCCAAAATTGAAAGCAGAAAGTGCTATAATTGAAATAAAAATGGGCTAAGTGTTAAATAGCCAATTTTCCCCTTTTTATTTTATAAAAATAGCAATATTTATTTTAAGAGTAAATTTAAAACACTAAGCAAACGAATACTATATAAATATTAATAGCAATATTTATTTTAAGAGTAAATTTAAAACACTGAGCAAACGAATACTATATAAATATTAATTAAAAAAATGCTGGAAATAATTTTGTAATTACAAAATGCTATTAATCGAAAAATAGGCTATAATTGCCATTACATGCAATTTAGCGTTAAAAATATCAAATAAATTCGTAAAAATATGAAAAATTCAACTTAATTACATTTTGGTGTAAATATGAGAATAAAATAAGCTATTCCCCTAAAATGATAATTTTTGAAATTAAGTACTGGATTTTATTGTATTAAAATAGGCAATCAATTAGTTTAAAAATTAAAAGAAATGCCAAAACTTTTGGGTGTGCTTATATATGCACATATATGCTATTCTGCAAATATTTTGGGCATAAAAACTTTGGGGGGAAATTAGGTATCAACAAAGAGCATGTTTAGTTGCGTTTGATGTAATTTTCATGTTTAGTCTTAATTAGTTCTTTTTCTTTTGTTTTGGTTTCATTTTGAAATTTGTCTGATCTGCAACCCCCTTTGGCATGAATGTTGTGTTGTTTTATTTTGAATTATGAACTGGATTTGGGTTCTGTAAATCAGAAGCCCAAAAAAGGGGGGTCGGTCCGGGTTTGGCAAAGCCCTGGTTTTGTTTGTTGGGTCAATTTGACCCATATGGTCTGCTAAAGTAAAAACAGAGGGTTTTAAGGGTAATCTAGGGATTTTAAGGAACAGAATCTCCTATAACTGATTTAGGAAATTTCTTGGAAGGTGGAAAAAGGACTGACCTAGCAAACAAGTTAGAATTTCAGGGTTTAGCTTGCAAAAACAAAAATTGAAAAATGGGTGTCACACCTCCTTTTTTCACCACACCCCGGAGAAGGGCTTAATAAAGGGAATTTTTCCAACTAAAGGACAATCAAAATGGGATTTGTTTATATTAAGAGATTCAGAGTTGCCATTTGGGAGACTTATGGTGTCCCAAGTCACCGGTTCAAATCCCGAATCGAGGAAAGGATTGAATCTGTATTACAGTCTGTAAACCAAAAATCCGAGTAAGGAATTCTATTAAACCGGGAGAAGGTGTTAGGCATTTCCGAGTTCTGAGGTTCTAGCACGGTCGCTCAACTGCTATATTCGTCTTGATTATTTGATTGTAAGAACATTTTAACCTACGTGCATTTTAACTTTTAACTGATGTTATTCATTTTTTAGAGAAGATTGAACGTCGTTTAAAACATGTCTTTGGATTGCGCTACATGAAATGCACCCGCGATCCTAAACACATTTTATTCAACGTTTTAAGATTTGGACTTGGGTCACATGAAATGCGCACCCGAGTTTAGAGAGGTAATATTATTAAAATACGCGCCTAAAGTAACTGCGCATTTTGACTTTGCGAGGGCCATGGGAATTTGCTAAATGGCACGCCTCGAGTTCTAAGTATTTTAAATGAGGGACACACATTCGAGGTTTTATTTGGCGTGGCGCACCTCAATTATATTTTAAAGGGTATTTAAACAAAAAGCTCGGAGGGCCATAAACTATGTCTTACCTAGTATAACTCACCTCCCAATTATTGAACTAGCTAAATAAATTTAAAGAAACTGTGACTAATTTTAAACTATTGATCAAACCAAATTATTAATTAGGAGATCATCTATATCTCATCCCTAAATGCTTGGGCCTAATTTTAAAAATAAAGAAAAAGAAACATAAGAGGCACATTATCAAGCAGCACACACAAAAGCCTTGGGATCAGCCAATTAATCATTCACATGAAGAAACATGAACGAATTCCTGTTCCCAGCCCATCAAAGGCCCAAACCTGGAGAAGCTGAGCAATGGGACTCGAGATCGAGTCTGTAACTAAGCGACATACCAACTTCGAAATGCAGAATGCATATAATAAGGTTTTCAAATCATTGGGCCATTTGATACATAAACCTTTAGCAGATTCAATAAGAACTTGGCAAACCCTAAAGCCTAAGAATGCTTATTTAATTACATGTTATGGGAATTTGGAACGAGGAGGGCTTGGGGGTTATGTGGTATTAATTTGAGGGTGAGAGGAGGTGGAACCGCCGGCGGATGGTGGTGGAAAAAGGGATGGCTTCTTGGGTTTGAGATCGAGTCTTTGAGAGTCGAAGTAAAAGAGACGACGAGGAGGGGCTAGAGGGGTTCAGACATATATATATATATTATTAGCACCCAACTTCGCGACTGTTGGATCGGAGAAAGTTAACGACTTAGATTACACTTAATACAAAACGAGGTCGTTTGGTTAAGTAAGGGGGAGACCGGGTATTGGGGACGGGTTTGGGCTTGGACTGGGGCGGGTTTGGGAAAAATGTTTGGGCCTATGGAAATTGAATTAAAACAGCCCAAACAAATTTTCTTATTTTGTTTTCCTTTTTCTTTTTATTTCTTTATTCTAATTTCTTTTAAATTAATAATAAAAACCAAATTAATTCCTAATCAAATTCTCCTACTGTATCAAAAATAATTAACTCTAGCTAATAATTATCACAATTAATAAAAACAATAAATTGAAGGGAAAACTACCAAAAATTCAAAATTTAATATTAATAAACAAAAAAAACTATTTTTGTGATTTTTCCGTTTTTGTAAAGCAACTATATTACTAATTAATTTTAAAATTGCAGAGTTAAGTCCTAAATGCAAATGCAACATATTTTTGTATTTTTCATTAATTAACATGCGCAGAAAAATACAAACAATTAACGAAAAATGCTACAGAAATCTACGAAATTGCAACTAATGGGAACATTTTATTTCCTTGAATTTATGGGAGTAATTCACATAGGGCAAAAATCACGTGCTTACAGCTGCCCATCTTTGCTCGAAAACACGAAGAGTTTACATGTAAAGACAAAGTGAGCAGATACGAGCAATTTTTGCCCGTTCGAATACTCCGTTAGAAGAATTTTTGAAAGATTTGACTGCACCATACTTCTGAGATTGCCTACATATCCTTGGCTAAAAAGAAATCAGGTCAGTGTAGTTCAGGAATATTTGGTAGCTGGGACTACCAAGAAGTTGTGATTTCACTCTTGATGCTGATGCTGCTGCTGCTACTACTTAATGAACCCCCCTATTGCACCATGTCAAAAATAAAAAGAAGCTAGACTAGACTATGATCTATGAGATTACAAGAGATCCTATCTATATCTTCAAACTTGCTCTTGTGGTTCTTGTTGCCTTGTTGATTTGTCTTCTCCTAGTGGAATCCCCTTGTTACCGCCTTGAATTGTAATTTGAGATGTCTTCCCTTTCTCCGGGTGGATGTCTGATTGCTGAAACTTCAATTTATTCCCTTGTTCTCTAGGTGGGCTCCTGATTGCTGAAGCTCGAATGTATTCCCTTATTCTCCAGGTGGGCTCCTGATTGCTGAAGCTCGAATGTATTCCCTTGTTCTCCAGGTGGGCACCTGATTGCTGAATTTGAAATGTATTCCCTTGTTCTCCAGGTAGGTGCCTGATTGCTGAACTTGAAATGTATTCCCTTGTTCTCCAGGTGGTCTCCTGACTGCCGACATGAAATGTATTTCCTGCTCTCCAGGTGGGCTCCTGACTACTAAACTTAAATGTATTCCCTACTTTCCAAGTGGTTCCTGAGTGCTGACTTGAAATGTATTACCCTGCTCTCTAGGCGGGCACGTGATTGCTGACTTGAAGTGTATTCCCTGCTCTCCAGGCGGGCATTGACTGCTGACTTGAAATGTATTCCCTGCTCTCCAGGAGGTCTCCTGACTACTGACTTGAAATGTATTCCCTGCTCTCCAGGCGGCCTCTTGATTGCTTACTTTAAATGTATTCCCTGCTCCCTAGGCGGGCTCCTGACTGCTGACTTGAAATGTATTCCCTGCTCTCCAAGCGGGCTCCTGACTACTGACTTGTAATGTATTCCATTGTTCTCCAGGTGGCCTCCTGAATGCTAACTTGAAATGTATTCCCTTGTTCTCTAGGCGGGCTCCTGACTGCTAAATTTGAACTTTTTCTCCCTGTTCTCCAAGCGGGTACCTCATTCTAACAAAAACAGACAAAACAAAGGAAATTTTCTGCCCCAGTTTGGTAGCTGGGCACATAGGTAAGTGTTAAATTGAATCATTCTACCAACTATTATTAAGAATTTGAAAGCTAAGTCCAATTACCCAGGGAGGTTCTGACAACTCTTAATTGAACGACAAGTATAATCCTAAGTTATATCTTCTAAAGGTATTACTTCTACTAAATCCTGTTATCTAAGAGGGTCTTAAACTACATCCTATTATCCAGGAAGGTCTTGAAAATCAAAATCAAGTCTTATCTTAAAAGTGGAAATTTTTGCTGCTGGATTATACTACCCTACAACATAATTTATGCTACATCTTGTTAACTAATGGAAATCTTAAAACTAGGTCTCATTATTCATGGGGGTCCTGACAACTCCTAATTGATTTGAAGCCAACTTATACTCCTTTGGGGTATATTTATGCCAAATTATGCTACTCATGTTTGTTTTGAAATTTAAACTAGGTCCCATTTTCTAGGAGGGTCCCGAAAACTCCTAATTGAATCCTATCTTAAACATTCAAACTTTGAAACCGACTTATATTCCTATGGGTGCATTTATGCTAGATTTTGCTACTTATGATTGTTTCGAGTTTTAAACTAGGTCCCATTTTCCAGGAGGTTCTTGAAAATTAAAATCAAACCTGTCTGGTGCTTGCTTTTCCTTTACGAAGGGTTTCTCCAAAACAACCAAAACTTTTTGCCCCTGTCAAAGAAAAATAATCTTGTTAGTTTAAAATGTGTTGGTTGGTTAAGGGCGATTGCTCCTTTACTTCCCATGATAACTGATTTCCACTCGAAGACCTTGCCTAATTATTGATTAACCACTTTCTCTGTCATCCGTATCACTGAAATACCTTTTCTCCGTTCAGACCAAATATCCTCTATTTGTTGCATTTATCATGAACTGACATCTACCCAACCCTTATGTCTCACATGAATCCCAAATCATGTCCATTGCCCCACTCCATGCATATGTTGTTCTTTCTTGACTTAAACCACTAGCCTTGGCCTTGAGGTCTGTTGCTCCTTCACCTGTCATGATAACTGATTTCTATTCGAAGACCTTGCTTGTACCTTGACTAAACACTTCCTTTGTCACCCTTAACGCAGAAAATACCTCTTCTTCGTTCAAGCACAATACCTTCTATCTGTTGCATTGCTCCTGAACTGACACTTACCAACTTTTGTGTCTCACACGAACCCCAAAGCATATCAATTGCCACCCCCTCAGTGTGTATGTTGTTCTTTCTTGACTCAAACCACTAGCCTTGGCCTTGCGGTCTATTGTTCCATTGCTAGCCATGATAACTTCGATTTCTTATTGGAAGATCTTGCATGTCACTGGTTTACCACCCTTTTTGTCAATCTTATCATAGAAAATGCCTTTGATCCGTTCACTCTATCCCTCCTACTGTTGCATTGTCCGTGAATTGATATATACCAAGCATTTGTATTTCACAGGAATCCCAAAGCATGTTGATTGTTGCCAGCTCAGCGTGCTTGTTGTTCTTTTCGGACTTATGATGCTTTGATGAGCTAACCAGATCCTGTTTTGTGCAATTGGGAAGCTGGCGGTAAATTTTGAAGTCATTTCTCACTTGTTCTGACCAAACAGACTCAGGAAGAGAAAGTAAATAAGACAAAAGGAACAAAGCAGAGGACAATGGAAAGAGATGATTCCTAACAAGAAAACTACAAAGTAGAAACCTATCGCATGTGGATACCAACTCTAATGACCATGACATGCACCTGTGGCCTGTTCTGTTAAGCAAGCCTGATGTTCGACTCTTGTTGTACCTTTTTGCCGTGAAACTGGGCTTCAACGCTCCGCTTAGACAATCTGATTCACAATCCTTATTCTACTTGTAGTGCCCGAAAGGTTTTCGCCATCAAGCCTTTCTCATTTTGGTCTTTTTTTCAACTCACCATCTCCTTATGGTGCTGGTGAAGGTTTTCACTAATAAGACTCTCTTATTTTTTTATTTCTCTTAGTTTTCATCGCATTACGGTGCCCGTGAGGGTTTACTCCAATAAGACTCTATCATTTTTCATTCTCCTTGTTTGGACCGGAGTGCTTCCCTGGCATGAAACACCTCTACTTGCTCGACTTGGCATCTCTCGAAGACTGATCAAAAGGTCTTTCTTTGGACCGTAACGTGGGCTTTTGGATAGGGTTAGAAAAAAAGGGTATCAAAGACTCAAAACAACTCAAAAATTGGTTCAAAATTACAACTTTCCAAATCAGATTTCTTACAACAACCACAACTTCTGCCCCAGTTTCTTTGCTTCGACACTTTTGGATTTTTACTTTGATGGGATCGAACCATGAGGATGCCTACGTATCCTTAAAAGGAATCAGGTCGAATGTAGTTCATGTCATAGGAATTACTTTGTATGTTGTCACTTTTCTTTTCTTTTTCTTCTACTTTCTCTTCTTTTGTTTTCTTTCTTCCCTTTCTCTTTGTGTTTTGTTGTTTTTTTTTTGTTTTTTTCATTTTCTTTTCCTTTTTTTCCTCTCTTCTTCTTCTCCTTTTCTCCTTCCTTTTTCCTTCTCTCTCTTTTCATTCTTTTTCTTTTCTCTTTTTCTTTTACTTATCTTTCACGCTTGTGTTTCTGATCTTTAATATTGATTCCGAAAGAGGGGTATAAAAGAAAACAAATAAGGCTCAAAGGGGTAACGAAGGATAAAGTGTTTAGATATCAGAACAAAATGCCTTCGTCATTCCAATCTCCAAAATATGCCAAGTACAACAACACAATTAAACAAATCTAGGAAAATATTTGTAACATTTTTTTATTATACCAGACTTGATAATGTGACGACCCAAAGGGTCATCACCTGTTTTCCTCATCTGTTCTGTGCTTCTAAGAACTTGAAAACCTCATTTTATATTGCCTCGATTTACGTGCGCAGTCCGGGCGCGTAGCCAGAAAATTTTTATGTTGAAATATGTGAATTCTGTAAAACAAATTGAGAAATTATGATATTAATATTGATATAGTTGACTTTGGTCAATATTTTTAGTAAACGGACCCGGACCCGAGATTGGATGGTCCCGGAAGGTCCGTAGAAAATATGGGACTCGGGCATGTCCCGGAGTCAAAATCCGATGTCCAGAACCCCGGTAAAAGAATTTTTCTGTTAAATTGTTTTCTGAAATTATTAAGGAAAAATGAAAATGAAAATGAGTTAGGATATATAGGTATCGAGCTCGTATTTTGGTTCCGACGCTCGGTACAGGTCATAAATATTGGTTAAGCGCTTCCTATAAAGTTTGGTTGAAAACGGACGTCGTTTGACGTGTTTCGGCCTTAAATTGGAAAATTTTGAAGTTCATGAAATTTGAAAGATTTCTTGGATTTTAAGGCTCAATTCATTGATTTTGATGTTATTTTGGCGATTTGATCGCTCGAGCAAGTTCGTATGATGTTTTTGAGTCAGTGTGCGTATTTGGTTTGGAGCCCCGAGGGCTCGGGTGAGTTTCGGATAGGTATCGTGGTGGTTTTGAACTTAGAAAAATTGCAGAAAATCTGCAGCAGACATTCCTTCACCGCGTTCGCGATGCCCTTTTTCCCCCTCCTTCGCGTTCGCGATCCACACCTCGCGTTCACGTAGGCCAACTGTGAAGCCCCCAATTTTTCTTCTACGCGTTCGCGACTAGCTCCACGCGAACGCGATGCCCAGACCCGTCCAACCCTTCGCGAACGTGACACTGTGTATGCGAACGCGAAGGGCAATTTCGCCCAGTGATTTTAAAAGCCTAAAACAGTAGCTATTACGTGATTTTCACACTTTTCTCTCACGAACTCTTCTTTCAAACTCTCCATTGACGAGTCCCAAGCTTCCTCTCCTCCATAACTCTTTGGGTAAGTTTTCTTAACATAGTTTCCTCGTTATTTCATCAACATACATCAAATTCTTAGGCCTAAACATGAGAAAATAGGTAGAAATCATGGGTTTTGAGCAAAGTTAGATTTTTGTGAATTTTGGGTAATTCAACCCCAATTTGGGGTCGATTCTTAAAACAAATTATATGTTTGCACTCGTAGGGGTATGGGTGAATTTATTTTGGCTCGAACCTCGGGTTTGGACCAAGCGGGCCCGGGGTCGGTTTTACAATTTTTGGATAGAATATTAAAAGCACTTTAATTAGGCAATTGGGATGGTTTATTGAGTAGAATTGATGATATTAAATAAATTGTGTATAGATACAATTGAACTAGAGCGAAATTCGAAAGGAAAGGCATTGCTTGAGGACTGACCTGACCGTAAACCTTCGAGGTAAGTGTTTGATCTATCCTAGCTTGAGGGAATAGGATTAGAGTATAATAAATTTCTATTTGCTAAATGATCGAGTGCG
>MU754673.1:1037-13656 GCA_026770625.1 Nicotiana glauca | reverse complement strand
TGTGCTGATACTACACTTCTGTGCGTTTTTGCACAGGTCCAGGTTTTGAGCAGCAGTAGTTCGATAGCAGGATCTTATTACTACGAGACTGAGGTAGCTTGCAGGCGTCCGCAGTCCCGGTGTCTCTTCTTATGCTTTTCATTTATACTGTAGTCTCATTGTTTCGAGACAGAAGGTTGTTATATTTCTTTCAGACCATTATATGTAGTTTATTCTTAGTGGTTCGTGAGTTTGTGACACTAAATCTTGGGTAGGGGATATTGTTGAGCAGTTCACATTTATTTTCAGACTTATAAAATTAGACTTCCGCAGCTATTGTTATTATTATTATTATTCATGCTATTAATTTGACAATAGGATATTTTTATTTATGAAAACGGTGAGTAACTTGGCTTGCCTAGCTACCACGAGTAGGCGCCATCACGATCCCGATGGTGGGAAATTCGGGTCGTAACAGATAACCATCTCCACACCTTCGCCTTTTACATCTGCTAAATAAAAAGCACCATTGGACAACACTCTCACTCTCCTTACCACGAACGACCCTTGTCAATTTTGGCAAACATGCCTTTAGCTTCAACGTGATGCATTAATTTAGGGTTTCTTTACGTTCTACCTTCCCCAATTTCACACAATTCGGGCTTGAAGTGCTCTCAAAATGCCCTTACTTATTTCCCTCAAATGTCCCTATCATCTTCAAAAAAAATTATTTCAATGCTTCCTGACTAAACTGACTTTTTAAGACCATGCTGAGAATTATGTGTGCATGCCATGTCACTAGAGCCAACATGCAAAGAACTGTGGAAAGAAAAGAGAACTAAGCAAAAGAAAATGACTAGAAATAATAGAAAACAGGAAATTGTAATAGATAGACGGTGAAATGGTTCGAACAACAAGACAAGGAAACTAGACTGGGGTTACAACCCTAGGACAAACCTAGATAGCACTAAACGAGCTACTACGACTAAACAAACCAGGCAAAATGAATGGATAGAAGGGTTTGAGTCACAAGACAATATCCAGATTACAACCCTGAAATAACCCGAATAACAAAAATGACAACAAAATAAACCACTAAAACTCCACTCCGACCGACCAAGAAATGGATCGTTTTCCTAATTACCAAGCATGGCATCTTAGCCACTGAGTTTCGCATCAATATTTCCAAGACCATTACCGACTTCAATATTATCAACTTCAGTCAACACGTTTCCAAGAGGATTCACATGCTCCCTGTCATTGTCATTGACCACAACTATCTCTTCTTGAATCATTCATTCTATTTCCCTTTTCAAAGAACGACAATCTTTGATGCTATGCCCTTGGACATTAGAGTGGTACATGCACCGTACAGTAGGATCAAAACCTTTTGCATATGGGTCCAAAGTATAGTCTAGGAGCGGCTCAATCAAGCCAGAATGTTTTAACTTCTCAAACAAGTTTGTGTAAGATTTTCCGATGGGCGTAAAATTATCTTTTTGCCTTTGTTTCCCTCCATGCCTCAGTTTTCTAGGATTGTTGGATGCTTGAAAATGTTGTGAAGGCACACGAGAATTTGGGGATGCTGGTGCTCGCCCTAGGGAGTGACCTAGTAGTTGGACATATGACCGGATGTTGTTCGGCGGATAATACTGGGGTGGATTATGTGGAGTTTGGTGATGTTCATGGGGTCGGTATTGAGGCTGAAAACGTTTAGAAAGAATGACCACTGGACCCTGTCGTCGGCGAGGCTCAACAGCACCTTTTCTAACAATGGAAGGGCTATCCCGAGCAACTTGTTCGTTCCATCTGAGCCAAAAATCCTTAAAACTTTCCTTGGGTTTCTTTTCCATCTGAGATAAGAAGGAGCGATCTGGGACATGTCTATATTGTATTGAAAGCGTCGCACAAAATCTTGAGCCATGTCGCCCAATGTATGCCACTTCTTGACATCTTGACGATTATGCCATTCCAAAGCTGCCCCAGTCAAGCTCTCACTGAAATACGCCACCAGCAAATCATTTTTCTCACCAACACTCCTTATTTCACTACAATAACCCCTCAGATGGGCTACCGGATCTCCACACCCATCGTACAAGTTAAAGTTTGGCACTTTAAACCCCGCGGGTAGGCGAACGTCAAGGTACACAGACAATTCTTTGCAAGCCACGCTACCCTGGTCTCCCATTCCTTGCTTGTTCCTTATGGATTGTTCTATGCCTTTCAACCTCCTGGGTATCACATCTCGACCTTCTATTCCTGTGACTTTCTTATGTTCAGCATGAAGCGCATCCCGAGGGCTCTTTTTGTTTGAGTCAGGAACTTTGTGGGCAACCTCTACGTGGTAGTATTGGTCATCATGAGCTTTGAGTGGGTGTTCATTGTCGGGGATAGTGGGTATGACAGGAGAGCAATTTTGGGGAAAGGTAATTGGAGGACGAGTGATGGAGCTACTAGGATGGTTGGGAAATCTATGACAAGTGGGTGGATCTGGTGAGTATGGTGGATCATCTGGCACTATGACTGGAGTTCGGGTAAGGGTAGCATCTAAGAAGCTAGGCGGTGGCAGGGGTGGTGCCTTCCCAGTCATCCAGGCCTGATACATGTCCGTCATATGTTGTCTTAACACCCTTACCTCATCGGCCAAACCAATGACCTGTTCAGCCAACTGTTTTCGGGCACCGGTATCAACCAACCCAATTCTGTTGTTATCTACCATTGCCTTTTGAATTTATGTTGTGGAGAGGATTTACTACTTCAAGAACCACAAACCAACCACCTTTCTGCTATGAAGATGTCAAAAGGAACAAAATGGGGGCATCTCGTTAGCGTTAGGGCATTTAATAGCAAAAATATCACATTGCGTGCAATGCACCTAGCAATAATTATTGGTTCTGACATGACTTCGAGGGTATGAAGGTCATATGGCATCATCCAAATTTGTTCATTTCAACCTCTCTTTTCTTTGCTTTTCTAGCACTTGCTTACTCGTTTTCCTTCTACTTTACCCTTCTAATTATCACTCTTTTCTTTCCTCTCATTTCTCACATCCCATAACTTCAATTCTTTTTTTTCTTTCTTTTTTGCTTTCCTTTTTTTCCTTTTTTTTTCTTTTTTTCTTTTTTTTCTTTTAATAATAAAAATAATTCGATCGAATCCTACGTAGGTTTCCTACATATCATGACCCTGCATGAATCAGATCTTTGCGTAGTTCTGGAAAATAGAGAATAAAGTAAACAAACTGATATTCTCTTTTTTATTTTTCTTTAATGACTATTCTGATGAGAAAAGAGAAATAAAATAAGCAAATCCCGTTTTTTTTTTTAATTTTCTAGACTTAATGTTCTATGACCTATTCTAAACTCAAGCTTAATAGGCATGTTTTTTTCCCTTTTGAAACAAATACTTTATTAAGAAAAAACTCTAGAAGAGAAAGATATTTTTTGATTCTTTTTTTTTTTTAAGAAGAAAATATAAAGAAAAACCACAGAAAAATATTTTGGATTTTCATTTGATATCTTGATGCAATATTTAGAAACGAGCAATGAAGAAGATTAAATAAAATATTTTTGGATTTCAATTTTGATTGCTTAAAGAAGAATTTCTAATGATAAATAAAAGATAAAGCATATTTTTTTCTATGTACAATATCCTAAAGTTCTAATGAAAATAAAGAGAATTTTTTTTTCACTAATTTTCCCAAGAAACACCTCAAAAATTTTTATTTTTTTTTTATTTTTGAATTAATACCTTAAAGAAGGGTTTTAAAAAAGTACTAAAAGAAAATTCTACTTTTTTTAATTTTGATCCTAATGTACTAAAGGAAACATAAAAATAATTCATTTTAAATCCTAGATATTGACTACCTAAAGGAAAAAGAACCTCAATTTTTTTTTTTCATTTCTCGAATTAGTATTTTAAAGAAAACTTATAATGGAAGTATAAAATGCAACATCTCTTTTTTTTTTGAATTTTTGAGTTACATCACAGTTTTTCAAATACTAAATAAAAAATACAATAACAGAAAACCCGACATTACTGTACAAGACTAGAAAGTAAAAGACGACATAAAAAAACATACTCAAAACACAAAATAAAAATAAGAGTAAAAAAAATCTCCTTAAGCAACTCTTGAATGGAGTAGTCCTGGGTATCTGTCACGCTCAAACTCCGGTAAGTGGATCCACACCTGTACGAGAAAACGTAAACCAACACTATGTGAGGCAATAACCTTTCTTGTTGGACACATGCAAGATATGATTGTGGCTATTTTTGCAAAGTGGCTTATTTGGCCAGAAGGTGGCTAGAAGTGCAAAATTTGGCTAAGACCCCGCAAAGTCAAGAACCTAAGATTTACTAGAAAGACTGGACCCTATGTGGGTTGCCTACGTATCATGCCCCGAAAGACGAGAATCAGGTATGCGTAGTTCGGGCAGATTGGATATGGTTGAGAATTAAAAAAATAACTAATTTAGAGAATTTTTTTTTTGCTTTTCTTGAAAAATAATGAAACATGCAAAATCTTTTTGGATTTTCTTTTCCCTTTTTTTTGATTTTATGAAAATGACGAAAAAGTATAAAATCTTTTTTTGAATTTTTCATGTATTTGTTTTTGTCTTTTTCTTAATAAAAACGTAAAAAAAAAACATAACTGAGCCCTACTTGCTTTATTTTCACACTTCACCCTCTTTTTTTCTTTTTTTTTGTGTTTTTTTTTTCTTTTTTTTTCATTTTTCATTTGCCCTCAACTTTCATTGGTCCACCAAATGACCCTTTTACCCTTGGAGAAATGCAACATGTAGCATATAGGATGCATCAAGATGGTCTGTTATTTTGGGTACACCTGTCCTAGACGGACCCAACCCCTGTGTTGAGTCCCCTAAATCAAATGCACGTGATGCAACAAACACTCCTACTAGGGATCCGGCATGATGCTGAGTTATTCTAGGTTTAAAGACCTGAATTTATTTGTTCTAGAACTGGCTTACCCGAGTGGACAACTAGAGCCGAGGGGGGCAACGTACCGGGAATACAGAAGTTTCACTGGCTTTGCAACTTATCCGAACCTCATTCTAAATTTTGGAATACGACTCTAACAGAAAAGAAATCAAACGAAGTGCACACTCCTTCATGATTTAGAAGACTTAGAGAGAAGAAGAGTTTGTAACAGTTTATATACAGTTCACAGAATATCAAAGCGGTAAAAGCAACACTTAGCACATTAGGCCCAAATATGTAAGAAAATCAGATAAAGCCAAATATAACAATTTATCTAAGCTCGAATTCTGAACCCTGAACCAAAAGTTCTGGGTTCTTTTCCCCAGCAAAGTTGCCAAAGCTGTCACACCTCCTTTTTTCACTACACCCCGGGGAAGGGCATAATAAAGGGAGTTTTTCCAATTAAAGGACAATCGAAATGGGATTTGTTTATATTAAGAGATTCAGAGTCGTCGATTAGGAGATTTATGGTGTCCCAAATCACCAGTTCAAATCCCGAATCGAGGAAAGGATTGACTCTATATTACAGTCCGCGAACCAGAAATCCGATTAAGGAATTCTGTTAACTCAGGAGATGGTGTTAGGCATTCCCGAGTTCTGTGGTTCTAGCACGGTCGCTCAACGGCTATATTCGGCTTGATTATCTAATTTTAAGAACATTTGAACCTATGTCCATTTTAACTTTTAACCGTTGTTATTCATTTTTTAAAGAAGATTAAACGTCGTTTAAAACATGTCTTTGGATCGCGCCACATGAAATGCACCCGCGATCCTAAACACATTTTATTCAATGTTTTAAGATTTGAATTTGTGTCATATAAAATGCACAACCAATTTTAGGGAGGTAATATTATTAAAATACGTGCCTAAAGAAACTACGCGTTTTAACTTTGCGAGGGCCATGAAAATTTGCTAAATGGCATGCCTCAAGTTCTAAGTATTTTAAATGAGGGCCACACATTCGAGGTTTTATTTGGCGTGGCGCACCTCAATTTTATTTTAAAGAGAATTTAAACTAAAAGCTCGGAAGGCCATAAACTATGTATTACCTAGTATAGCTCACCTCCCAATTATTGAACTAGCTAAATAAATTTAAAGAAACTGTGGCTAATTTTAAACTATTGATCAAACCAAATTATTAATTAGGAGATCATCTATACCTCATCCCTAAATGCTTGAGCCTAATTTTAAAAATAAAGAAAAAGAAACGTAAGAGGGACATTATCAAGCAGCACACACAAAAGCCTTGGGCTCAGCCAATTAATCATTCACATGAAGAAACATGAACAAATTCATGTTCCCAGCCCATCAAAGGCCCAAACCCAGAGATGCTGAGCAATGGGATTCGAGATAGAATTTGTAACTAAGCGACATACCAAATTCGAAATGCAGAATGCATCTAACAAGGTTTCCAAATTATTAGGCCATTTGATACATAAACCTTTAGCGGATTCAATAAGAACTTGGCAAATTCTAAATCCTAAGAATGCTTCTTTAATTACATGCTATGGCAAAGAGACTCACAAAGACTTATCAAAGCATAAAAAGCATGTGGTGACTCAGATTAATTTTAAACAACAACTAACCAGCTACTAAGATGACATTCAGCTAAGGTTCATGAGCAGAAAATTTACAGCAGAATAATTTTCTTGTTATCTTCCAAACAGCCTGTCGTGTGCTAGCTTTTACAACCAACATATGATTACCATTTTTTAGCAGACACAGCCATTGTAATAACCAAAAGAAATAAATTTAAAATACAATAAACCAAACTAAAACTCATAGCATCTCAAGGGTTCCAAATCAAATACATCCAGTTTCAAGTTCCAAACCAACTAATTATACTATGAATCTCACTATGAGATATGAAAGTAAATGGGGTGCTGTAGAATCACAAGCAAATTTGCTTCTATACTTCAAATATTATTTTTTCATTTCATTTCTTCCAATCCAACTCTACATTAATAAAGTTCAAGCCATGAACCTGGAAATGAAAGGAGTTAAGAGACAGAGGATCAGCAATGGCAATGTAACAGAAACCAGAAACAAGAAATAGAGCTAGAAAAGGATTCAAGACCCAGGAAATGATATTCATACCCCAAGATCACCCTCAGTCGAAAAACAGTAATCGAATTGACTTCAGCACTGATCTCAAAACCAGGTTCAACTCATTTTTAAAACCCCAAATGAATCAAGAAGTGTTTAAGTAGAAAACAAACTCAGAAATCAAAGGAGATGAAAAAACTCTCAATGGAACCGTGAATAAACTCTAGTCGTCTCTCTTTATGGATTTTTTCCCTCTTTAGAATCTAGGCGTCTGTATTTTTTGTATTTTTATCTCTTTATCCTCTTAGGTATATTTTCTCTGTATTTCAGCTCTTCCGTCCCCATTAAGATGCAAGTAACAATGCCTTTATAGGCAAGTTACTAGGGAAGCAAATGTAAACTAGGCTTTGCACTTTACCCCTTTCTTAATTTCCTTTTTTGCTATTTTGTCCCTTATTTTCTAACTTGGTAACCAAGTAAAGCCTGAAATTTAATAAAATACCCCTACCCAAACTCCCTGGAAGCTTCTAAATCTGTTACCAAAGATTCCCCTTCCCTCATTTCCTAAACTACCCCCCAAATGCCCTGTTAATTTCTCTCCTAAGGACCCAACCGGGTTGACTGACCCAAGCTAATTTGTCTATAGACCCAAATCAATTCCTCTTGGTCCTTTTAATTTTCAGAACCAATTAAAATCAAGCGGGGATTCCCAATTTAAGAATTGACCCAAAATTCCCAAAAGAAGAAACTCAGAACCTTTTAAAATGTAATCAAACAAAGACGAGGGTGAATGAGTTAGTTAGCTTAACTACAAAGCAATAAATTGACTAATTTACGGGCATAACTAACTATGTGATTAATCAGAAAAACAAACAAAAAAAACAAATTGGCTATGCTTAACGGACTAAAGAAATCAGAGAATCAGACTTTCACAAGGAAGAAGAAGAGAAAGATGAAAAGGAAAATAAAACAAAGGACAGAACACAACTTGAACTCAGAAGGTCTAAACGAGTTTCTACCAGACTAAAGAAAAGGGAAGGAGGAGGGTAATAAAATAGTGAAAGAAAGAAAAATACAAGAGGGGAAAAATAACTTACCAAATCAAAACTCGAAACCTATTGGATACCAATGACTTAACCAAACTAATGTCGATCGTTTGCTCTTTGCCAAGAACAACTGAACGACATTAATTTTGTTGAGTCCAACCTTCAAAGCTCGAAATAATAACACTCCATGTTCGTGCATGCTACCAGGTCAGACGAAAAACTTACTTTGAACTTTTGGGGGTCGAACTCGGATTTAAGATTCGAGGGTTTTTGGTGAGATTTGAGGGGGATGGAGTAGTGATTTGGAATGAGGAGAGCTTGGGAGTTATGTGGTGTTAGTTTGAGGGTCAGAGAAGGTGTCGCCACTGGCAGATGGTGGTGGAAAAAGGGGTGGCTTCTAGGGTTTGAGATCGAGTCTCTGAGAGACGAAGTGAAATAGACGACGAGAGGGGGGCTGGAGGGGTTCAGACATATATATATTATTAACACCCAGCTTCTCCACCGTTGGATCGAAGAAAGTTAAAGGTTGAGATTACACTTAACACAAAATGGGGTCATTTGGTTAAGTGAGGGGGAGACCGGGTATTGGGGACGGGCTTGGGCTTGGCCTGGGCCGAGTTTGGGAAAAACGTTTGGGCCTGTGGAAATTGAATTAAAATAGCCCAAACAAATTTCCTTCTTTTGTTTTCCTTTTTCTTTTAATTTCTTTATTCTAATTTCTTTTAAATTAACAATAAAACCCAAATTAATTCCTAATCAAATTATCCTACTATATTAAATTAATTAACTCTAGCTAATAATTATCACAATTAATAAAAAAACAAATTGAAGGGAAAACTACCAAAAATTCAAAAATTAAAATTAAAAAACAACAAAAAACTATTTTTGTGATTTTTCCGTTTTTGTAAAGAAACTATATTACTAATTAATTATAAAATTGTAAAGTTAAGTCCTAAATGCGAATGCAACATATTTTTGTATTTTTTATTAATTAACATGCGCAGACAAATGCAAACAATTAACGAAAAATACTATAAAAATCTATGAAATTGCAACTAATGGGAAAAATTTATTTTCTTGAATTTATGGGAGTAATTCACATAGAGTGAAAATCACGTGCTCACAAGGGGGAGTAGGTAAAATCTAAAACCCAATTCTGCTTCCCTAGAAGCCTATATAAAAGGCATGTTACTTCATTCTCAAGTCAGATTTTAGAGAATTAACAACACTAATTTTTTTTAGAAAAATAGTTGAAGTTTTCAAATACTAAAATCCTTTGCAATTCCTGGGAAAAAATTTGTTTAGTGTCCTGTTTCGTTCTAGTATCTTAAATCTGTAGAGAATTTCTGGTTCATTTTTTGGTCTAATTTTGGTTTAAAACCTTGGTTGTTGCTGGTTTGCTGAGTTGATTCTGCTGCTACTGCTAATCCTTCATTCTCTCTAATTTTTTCTTTGAATTCTAGGTATTTTTCAAACCATGGACAACAAGTGAATTTGAACATGTATTTTGAATGGAAACATGATTGAATACAAGTTATTATTGAGTTTTATTTTTTCTGTTTCTTCCATTTCTTTAGTATTTTGTTGTAAATCTAATACTACGCATGTTATTTTAGCTTTCTCATATTATTGATATGTTATAAAATGAATCAATGTTGTTTGTCGATTTGATTCTGCTGAAAGTTTGGGTGTGATTTTTGGATTCAAGTGAGTGATGTTAATTTCCTGGGTTTTGCTACTATTCGTATTGAGAAAAGGGTGTCTAGCTGAGACTAAATTTCGTATATTTATTTATGAGTTAGCCTAGAATGTAAGCATGAACATTTGATAGTTTTGTTATCAATTCAATTGAATTCGAGACTTTGTTGCTTTTTGGGAGTGTAATGTGAGTTAACAGGATTTAAAGCTTTCCTTGTGTTCAAGCTACTATGTATTGACGAAAGTCCATTAGGCTTATTTGGTATTTTTGAGTGCAGATAGCAGTTCTGCTTTGGTATGGACTCGATCTTGAGTCCCTTCTCCTCAAACTTAGTTTTTGCAAGGTTTAGGTTCCTTTTGGGCCTTGGACTTTGAGGTCATTTGCAGATGGGAATGGTACGTCCATTGCTACTTGGGCCTGCTTCCTGAGCTTAATAGCTCATTTATTTGCTACTGCTGGGTTTTTCCCATAGCAGGCCTAGCCCAAAATGCATGAAGATTTAAATTCCAGAAGTTGAAACATGTTGCGTTTTTCTTTCAAAAGTTTTACGTATTGCTATAAACACAGTTTTTTCATCTTTTTATTCATAAGAGTCGGATTCTTTTGTGCTTGTATTTCGAGGTTATTTGCGAATTGGAATGGCAAGCCTTGTAATGCTTGGGCTTGCACTTCGAGCCTATTTGTTCACTTAAATAATGCGGCCAGCTTAGTTTATAGCAAGCATGGCCCAAATGCATGGAAATCCAGCGTAATTTTAGTGGTTGTGCAAATAATAGTTTGTTTAAAATAATTATTTACTTAAGTGAGGTGTGTCATATTAAATAAAACCTATAGTTTATGGTACTCAAAAGATTAGTTCAAACATCCTTTTAAAGGAATAAATTTGAGATGTGCCATAGTGCAAAATTAGATAACCTGTGGCCCTCAATTAATTAATTTTAACTATTTAGAATCAAGGTATGCCATCAGTTGAATTTTTTATGGCCCTCGCAAATCTTGTTATTAACTTGAAAGTGCATAGTTACTTTAGGCACACCATTTTTAAATTAATTTCCTTTATTTATCTAAATTCGGGTGTGCATTTCATGTGACCCAACTCCAATTCTCAACAACGTTAAATAAAATGAATCGTGGACCGCAGGTCTATTTCATGTGGCGTGGTTCAAGACGTATTTTAAATAACGTTGAAGCTTCCTAAAAATAATTAAAAGTGGTTAATAAGTTAAAATGCACCATAGGCTAAAACATATAATAAATCAGATATTAGGCCAATTATAATAGTTTAAGCGACTGTGCTAGAACTACAGAACCCGGGAATGCCTAACACCTTCTCCCAAGTTAATAGAATCCTTATTTAGAATTTCTGGTTCGCAGACTTCAAAAGGAAAGTCGAATTTCCTCGATTTGGGATTCAAAATAAACCGGTGACTTGGGACACCAATTAAAATATTTCAAGTGGACTCTAAAAAATCAAATAAATAATCTCAATTCGAATAATATCACTTAAAGTGGAAAAACTCCCTTATATCTCCTTTCGGGCGGGTAAAAAAGAAGGTGTGACAGGAGGTGATCAAGTGGTTAGATACCGGGGTTGTGTATCCCATTTCTGATAGCTCTTGGACTTTGCCGGTGCAATGTGTACCGAGGAAGGGTAGCATGACCGTGGTTGCAAATTCGCAAAATGAGTTGATTCCTACCAGAACATTCACCGGTTGGAGAGTATGCATCGACTACCGCAACTTGAACAAAGTGACCCGCAACGATCACTTTCCATTGCCTTTTCTTAATCAGATGTTAGAACGACTTGTTAGGTGTGCCTTTACAGTTTCTTGGATAGATATTGTAGATACATCCAAATCTTGATTGCTTTGAAAGATCAAGAGAAGACCACATTCACTTGTCCATATGGCACCTTTGCCTTTTAGAAGATTCCTTTTGGGTTGTGTAATGCACCGGCTACATTTCAGCTGTGTATAATGGCCATTTTCAACGATATGGTGGAAGATATTTTGGAGGTGTTCATGGACGACTTTAGTGTTGTGGGTGATTCATTTATTTCATTTGAAAAATTTGGATAGAGTGTTGGCATATTATGAAGAAACCAATCTTGTTCTTAATTGGGAGAAATACCACGTCATGGTGGAAGAGGTCACAGTTCTTGGGCATAAAATTTCAAAGCATGGTACCAAGGTGGACAAAGCAAAAATTGATGTTATTTCAAGGCTCCTTTCCCTGCCTCTGTCAAGGGAGTTAGAAGTTTTCTTGGGCATGCGGGGTTCTACCGGTGATTTATCAAAGACTTTTCAAAGGTAGTGAATCCCCTATGCAAGGTATTGGAAAAAGATGCTAGGTTCTTGTTCGATGAGTTATGTACGCAAGCATTTGAACTTCTCAAGCACAACTTGACCACCACTCATGTCATTATCGCACCTAATTGGAGCTTGCCCTTTGAGCTCATGTGTGATGCAAGCGATGTTGCACTTGGGGCAGTTTTGGGTCAACGAGTGAATAAAATATTTCATCCGGTGAACTATGTGAGAAAGACTATGAATGATGCTCAAGTGAACTACAGGGTGACTGAGAAAGAGCTTTTAGTGACTGTGTTCACAGTGGAGAAATTTCAGCCGTATCTTATGGGTGCCAAGGTCATAGTCCATACCGATCATGCCGCACCCCGGTACTTGATGACGAAGAAGGATTCCAAAGTTATACTTGTTACACCTCCTTTTGGCGCTACCGCACCCCGCGAGGGGCATGGTGGAAGGGAGTTTTTCCAATTAAAGGACAATCGAAATGGGATTTATTATTAAGATTCAGAGTCGCCAGTTGGGAGATTAATGGTGTCCCAAGT
>MDKF010146120.1:0-48471 GCA_026770625.1 Nicotiana glauca | reverse complement strand
TCCCTTTTTATCTCTTGTTCATCCAATTTACCAACACTGGTATCTCACATGAGTCACAAATTATTGTAACAAAAAATTATTTATTTTGATTTTGGAATTCTTTTACTTGGGGTAAAAATCACGTGCTCACAATGGTGAGCCGTGGTTCCATGATATCAAAGAATACCTCAGGATGGAGTATATCCGGCACAGGCCACAAGGGATCAAAAGAGAGCAATTCGATGCTTGGCAAGCGGATTTTTCTTCAGTGGGGGAGTGTTGTACAAAAGAACTCCAGATCTTGGCTTATTGAGCATGCAAGCTAAGCAGGCTACAGTTATCATGACTGAGGTACACGCGGGAGTTTGTGGACCTCATATGAGTGGATATGTGTTAACAAAGAAGATTCTTTGAGCAGGTTATTATTGGCTTACTATGGAATGGGATTGTATCAGTTTCATGTGCAAGTGTCATCAATGTCAGGTACACGGAGATTTGATTCATTCTCCACCGTCCGAACTGCATACAATGTCGGCACCATGGCCCTTTGTTACTTGGGGAATGGATGTCATTGGGCCGATCGAGCCAGCAGCGTCAAATGGGCATAGGTTTATTCTGGTAGTCATCGATTATTTCACTAAGTGGGTTGAGGCAAAAACTTTCAAATCTGTGACCAAGAAGGCAGTGGTCGATTTTGTGCATTAGAATATTATTTGTCGGTTTGGAATCCCGAAAGTAATCATCACAGACAATGGTGCCAACCTCAACAGCCATTTGATGGCAGAGACATGCCGGTAGTTTAAGATCACGCACCGTAATTCCATCCCATATCGTCCTAAGGCGAATGGAGCAGTCAAAGCCGCTAATAAGAACATCAAGAAGATACTTCGGAAAATGGTGGAAGGGTCCAGGCAATGGCATGAGAAGTTACCGTTCACCCTGTTAGGCTACCGCATTACTGTTCGAACTTCAGTAGGGGCGACTCCTTATTCATTAGTATACGGTACGGAGGCAGTAATACCTGCAGAAGTTGAAATACCATCCCTCCAGATTATCACCGAAGCAGAAATTGACGATGTTGAATGGGTCAAAGCCCGTTTGGAACAATTGAGTTTGATTGATGAAAAAAGATTGGTGGTAGTATGTCACGAACAGTTGTAAAACAGAGAATGGAAAGAGCATATAATAAGAAAATCCATCCGCGGAAGTTTGAAGTAGGGCAATTGGTGTTGAGGCGTATCCTACCTCATTGGGCTGAAGCAAAAGGAAAGTTCGCCCCCAACTGACAGGGGCCATTTATTGTAACCCGAGTGTTGTCCAATGGCGCATTATATCTGACAAATGTGGAAGGGAAATGTGTAGAAATGGCTATCAACTCTGATGCATTCAAGCGATACTATGTATGATTTTTGTGTTTAATTGTACTTTATTGTATTTGGCATATGTTTGAGATTGAAATGACGAAGGCATTTTGTTTTGCTATCCAAACACTTTATCCTTTGCTACCCCTTTGAGCCTCATTTATTTTCTTCCGTAGCCCTCTTTCGAAATCAATAATAAAACTCGTAAGCCCGAGCGGGAAAAGTAAGTAGAGAAACAAGAGAAAAATAGTCCGAAAGAAACGAAAAAGAGAAAAGAAAAGAAAGGAAAAAGAGAAAAGAAAAACAAAAAAGAAAAGAAAAGAAAAGAAAGAAAAAAAAGAAAACAAAAGAGAAAAGAGAAAAGAAAAGAAACGAAAGGAAGAAAGAAAAGAAAAGTGGAAGAAAGTAATGATTGCAACAACAAAGTCATTTTATGACCTGAACTACGTTTGACTTGATCCCGAAAGGGTACGTAGGCAGCCTCTCTCTGAGGTCCAGTCACACCGAAATAAAAGTCCGAGAGCTCCAAGAAAGAAACGGGGCAGAAGTTGTGATTGTTGTAAGAAGGCTGATTCCGAAAGTTGTAGTGTTAAACCTATGTTGGATTATTTTGAGCCTTTATACCATTCTTTCTAAACCCCACCCAAAAGCCCACATTACGGTCCAAAGAAAGACCTTCTGATCAATCTTCAGGAAGTGCCAATACGAGCAAGTAAAGTGATTCATGTTACGGGCAACATGCCGGTACAGGAAGAAAAATGATCAAAATGAGAGAGTCTTACTGGTGAAAACCCTCACGGGCACCATAAGGAGAAGTGAGTTTTGAGACAAATCAAAAATGAGAGAGTCTTGCCGGTGAAAACCCTCACGGGCACCGTAAGGCGAAGGTGAGTTTTTCAGATGGGCAAAGGAGACAAGTCTGTGGTCGAAAGCCGCTTAATACATTGCAAGATGAGTAGGGTTTGGGTTGGGTTGAAAATCAAGGGATGAAAGTCTGGAACAGCAAATGTGGCAATTGAAAGTTGATTGGTTGGACAGACTAGGCTGGCTAATCCAAAATGCATGGCATGATCAATGGCACCAGCTGTTCCACTCAGATATGTCTTCTTCTTTTCTTTCTTCATTACAAATCATCCATTTTCGAATTCTCTTTATCCTCAACCCTCGAGGTCATTGCATTTCATTCTTTCGAGGTTCGTCTTTAAGATGTTTTAGTGTCAATTCTGTTCAAAACAAAAGGGGAGGAATGTCAAAGCTAACTACTAGTTTCCCTGTTGTAAGGCACAACAGGGCCAGAATATATCAAAGATGAAGTAGGACATGAAGAACCACTGGAAGTTTCATCGATGGATTAATCAGATAATTGTGGGGAAGAAGTGAAGTTTCAGATAGAGGGGTCAGAAACACAAAACATCAATACGGGATAGGACACTTGGGTCATCAAAGTCAGGGGTTTGGAATTCGGTCAGGAAGTCGAGGAGGTTCAGGGCAAGTCCATGAAAGCAGGTCGGAGTAAAGCCCGAGTAGCAAGGACAAACCCAGCAAGAATGCCAGCAACTAACCACCATTTTATATTAACAAATTGTTCTTTGGTTGAGACAGGGGCAGAAAATTTTCTTTGTTTGTCTATATTGTTGCAAGCAGACGCCCACCTGGAGAACAAGGGAATACATTTCAAGTTTAGCAATCAGGCGCCCACCTGGAAAACAAGGGAATACATTTCAAGATCAACAGTCAGGCGCCCACCTGGAGAACAAGGGAATATATTTCAAGTCTTAGCAGCCAGGTGCCCACCTGGAGAACAAGAGAATACATTTTAAGTTTCAGCAGTCAGGCACCCACCTGGAAAATAAGGGAAGTACAATGAAATTTTTTCAAGTTTTATATTTGGTAACATAACGCGCCCAGTCATAAAACTGGGGCAGAAAATTTTCTTTGTTTGTCTATTTCGTTGAAGCCAGGAGCCCACCTGGAGAACAAGGGAATACATTTTAAGTTTCGACAGTCAGGTGCCCACCTGGAGAACAAGGGAATACATTTCAAGTTCAGCAGTCAAGCGCCCACCTAGAGAACAAGGGAATACATTTCAAGCTCAGCAGTCAGGCACCCACCAGGAGAACAAGGGGAATACATTTCAAGTTTTAGTAGTCAGGCGCCCGCCTGAAGGACAAGGGCATACATTTCAAGTTTCAATAGTCAGGCACCCACCTGGAAAACAAGGGAAGCACAATTCAAATTTTAGCTTTCAAGATTTGATATTGGATAACATGATGTGCCCAGCTACCAAACTGGGGCATGAAAATTTTCTTTGTTTGTCTGTTGTGATCAGGAGCCCACCTGGAGAACAGGGGAATACTTTTCAAGATCAACAATCAGGATCCCACCTAGAGAACAAGGGAATATGTTTCAAGATCAGCAATCATGAGCCTACCTGGAGAACAAGGGAATACATTTCAAGTTCAGCGGTCAGGCGCCCACCTGGAAAACAAGGGAATTATAATTCAAATTTTAGCTTTTAAATTTTCAGTATCGGATAACATGATGTGCCCAGTCACCAAACTGGGGCAAAAAAATTTCTTTGTTTGTCTATTTTATTGCAGTCAGGAGCCCGCCTGGAGAACAAGGGAATACTTTTCAAGCATTGCAGTTAGGAGCCCACCTGGAAAACAAGAGAATACTTTTCAAATGTCAGCAGTCAGGAGCCCGCCTGGAGAATAGAGGCACACATTTCAAACTTCAACAGTTAAGCATCACTCGGATGAATGGCAAAACATCTCCGATCACAATACAAGGCAACAATGCCAGAATACAAGTTCAAGGCAACACAAGAGCAAGTTAGAAGACATAGATAGGACCCTTTTGTAATTCATAGATCATAGCTTAGGCTAGCTTCTTTTTATTTTAACACGGTGTAATAAGGAGGTCAGCGGGCAGTAGCAGCAACAACATCAGTGAAATCACAGCTCCTGGTAGTCCCAGCTACCAAACTCCTCGAACTATACTGACCTGATTCCTTCTTAGCCAAGGATATGTAGTCAACCTCCGAAGCAGGGTGCGGTCAGACGGTTTTCAAAAATGCTTCACTCGGAATATTCAAACGGGCAAAAATTGCTCGTATTTGCTCACTTGTCTTTGCCTGAAAACTCTTCATGTTTCCGAGCAAAGAGAGGCAGCTGTGAGCACGTGATTTTTGCCCTATATATGAATTATTCCCAAAAATTCAAATAAAATAATTTTTCTTTCATTGTTTTATGCTTTCGTGAATTTTGTTTTATTTTCTGTTAATTGTTTGCATTTTATTTGTGCATATTAAAAATAAAAAATAATACACATGACATTTGTATTTAGGATCTAATTTCATATTTTGGAATTATGTAGTGATTAAGTTATTTTTAGAACAAAATTTAAAGAAAATAACAAAAATAGTCCATTTTTGCATTTTTAATTATTAATTATTGAAATTGTCTTGAATTTACGTTAAATAGGACTTAATCACTTTTTAGGAATTAATTAATTTCATTTTGGAAATAAATTAGGTCTCTATTTTAAATTTTGCTTTTTAATAAAGTTAGAAAAATATAAATACAAAATGAAATACAAAAAATAAATAAAAGAAATAAAAATGGAAAACAAAGCAATTAAGAGTCGGCTGTCTTAGTAAGAGACCCTAATTGGGTCATTTCTCTTTAGTCACGCCCCAACCCAGTTAAAACACACCCCAGGCTACAGCCCAATCCAAAATACCCGGCATGCCCCCTTTCTTTTAGTCGAAAAAACATCGTTTTACGTCGTTTGATTTGGGCCATTGATTTCCTCTCACCCGACGGCCTTAATTAATTGTCAATTATACATAAATATGTCCGAAAATATGCCTAACCCTAAAAACATTCCTATCATCCTCGTACAGCCATCCTGTAACGCCAACATCCTACCACCGCCTCCACCACCATCCTCCGCCCTAGCTCCGTCGGCCGAAAAATCGCCGCCACCGGCGGCCAACGTCCAAATCGCCTCAAATTTTCACCATTTCTTCTCCTTCTCCTCCTCGTCATAGATCCACGTCCCACTTCCCTCGAACCCCAACCAAATTCATCAAATCTTCAAATAAAATTTTCCGGACGTGACTCGACCTTCTCCGTTCACCCTTAAATTAACACCGTAGGACCGCCATAACCTCCTCTATCAAACCTCCCAAACCCCACCCCTTAAATCTGGCCGGAATCACTCGAATTTCAAATTGAAGTTTTTCGGTGAAACCCTAAGTTCCCCAAACTCCGCTAAACTCACACCACATGCTTTCCTTGCTCCCCTCGTTCCTAATCTGTCATCAAGGGCCATCAAATTTCACCCAAGGTTCACGAATTTCAAATCGCAGAAGCGGTAGAACCCTAGAGCTCCACAAGTGAGTTTTCATTTGATTATCTCCTCTCCACGAGTAATCTAGGTTTTGTTCGCACTTTTTAATCATAATTGAATTTGTTTTGCTAAGTTTGATTTTTCTTTTAGTAAAATTAGTTTAAGCATATTTTATGTTGTTAATCCGTAGTTAGTGTTCTAGGTCTTGAATTTTGATTAGTGCGATTAATACTTCTACCTGTTTGGCTTTTCTTGAATTCTTTTCATATTGATTTTGTGTTTGTTGATTGCTAATAGATAATAGTAGTTGTTAATCAGAAAATCATTAGTTAGTTAATGTTAAGATGTGGGCTGGAATTTGTGTAGCTGATTAGTTTTCAGAATTAATAATTCGATCTCAATTAATTAGAGAGAGTTTAGGGTAATTAACATAAGTTTGTAATTTCAAGGGGTTTTCAGGGGTAGTTTGGGCATTGGAAATGGCTCAGTTTGTTAAAACATGGTAATTTTAAACTCAAGGAAGGGTAGTACAGGTATTTAAAATGGCATAGGAATATGATAGATGAAGGTAGAACCTTCCAGGACATTCCAAAGGAGGCTTTAGTGTAAGTTTCAATAATTTTGGTGGTAGTTACTTGGGTAACAAGTTAAGAACTAGAGGATTAAACTGAATAAAAAAGAAGGACCAATAGGGTAAATAGAGGTTTTCAGGGTTCCCCTCTTTGTGCCTATAAAAGGGCATCATTGATGCCTTGAAACAGAAGTTTTGGAAGCTAAAAAAAAAAACTCCAAAAAAAACCTCTCTGCAAATCTAGCCTCAAATTTGAATTTAAAATCATTGGAAGTTCAATGTTCCCTTTAGATCTTAGATTCTGTCCCCAAAAATACAAAAGCAGACAGAAAGAAAAAAAAACAGTAGAAAATTTGACAAAATCGATTTCAGGTTCATTTTGATATTTTGTTAAATCGATTTTCATCCTCTAGTTCAAAATCTGATGGCTGAAGCTTCAGAGGTTCATTAGACTGATTTCGAGTGGTTTTGGATCCAATTGAGCTAGTTTTGAGTTGAGTTCTGGTCTGTTGAAAGCTTCAAGTGTATTCTGGTCTATTTTCGAGTTTATTAGGTTTAATTTGATGTTGTTCGTCTATTACTGTGCCTGGGATTTGTGTTATCATTTTGGATATCAAATTGTCTTCCTGCTACTGTGACCTGCCGTGATACTGCTATTTCCTCAATCTGTTAGCTGATTTCCTCTCCTTCTTACTTGTATCTCAATTTCCAGGTATGTCACTAGAATCAAGTGATGTTGGATAATGAATCAGCATGTATGCACACGCTTGAAGTTGAATGATGAAGAACTGTTTGCTTTGGCCAGGAAGTTTCAATTTAGTTGAATTGTCTAAACAACTTTGAACGTGTTAATTGGAACTTAATGGACTGAAACTATTTATATTAGCTGGACTGTTAAATCTGGATCTGAATTCATTTCTTCTAAACCTGTAGCTTCAATGAAATGTAATTGAACTTCTGTGATAGTTGTAGCTTAGAATTGGAATATACAAATTCCTGTATATGTTAAGTCCTGGTGTAATAAACAGCTTTAGTAATAGCCTTAAAAGTTTGGTCCTAGAGTCACGAGTTCCCTGAGTGAATAATGTTAGTTTGAATAGCATACTGAATAATGTTAGTGAATGATGTTAGTTCCTAATATTAGTTCTTAAACACTTGATTTGCTTTTCATTAGTTATAAAACTGGTCCGAATGATTCCAGTAGATAAATGAGTGCAATAATCTGAGCTTGGAATTGGGGTAAAAAATGATTTGTCAGCATGTAGTTCTTGCTAATTTCGCGTATGCTCTGAGTTGAAGGAAACAAGGAACTAAAAGTAAGATTAGTGTTAAGTTTGGTTAATAGCAATAAAATCTGGAGGATTACCGATATGGAGTTTGGGCTTACAACATAATAGAACATGAGCCCTGCAGATTTGAATCGTTGTTGCAGCTAAATTATTTAATGACATTACTTTGCTTGAAATCGTAGCTGGACAGAACAATTTCCAGAAGCGCATCATTGCTGTTGGGCTCGTTTGGAGTAAGCCCAAATGCTAGGCTTCCTCCCATTTGGCTCCTTTTGTACCTAGGCCAAAGCCTGCGATTGGTTGAATGCATATGGGTTCATGGACCCAAGTGTAACAATTATTAAACAATAACAATTAGTTGGGGCTTTTCTTTTGTTATTAGAGACAAATTAAGTAGAGAATTCTAGTTTGCTTTAGGTTTATCCTTTTAAATAATGAAACGAGATGAGCCTCGCCGAACAAAATATATAAGTTGCGGGGCCCTCGATAATTGTTTGTGTTAAAATACTTAGATTTCTGGACGGGCCATTTAGCGAATTTCACGGCCCTCCCCAAAGATAATAATGCGTTAGTCTCTTAGGCGTGTATTTTAAAAACATTTCCTTCCTAAATTCGGGTGTACATTTATGTGACTCAAATTCAAATCTCAAAGAAGTCGAAATGTGTCAACAACCACGAGTGCATTTATGTGACGTGGTTCGAGACACGTTTTCACGACGTTGCAATTCTCGTTAAAATAATAACAAAAGCATTTTACGGTTAAAAAGCACATAAGCTAAAACGTGTTTTGAAATAAGATAAATAAGCCGAATATAACAGTTGAGCGACTGTGCTAGAACCACGGAACTTGGGAATGCCTAACACCTTCTACCGAGTTAACAGAATTCCTTACCTGGATTTTTTGTTCCCGGACTGTTAAACAGAGGCAATAATTTCCTATATTCGGGATTCAACACGTGACTTGGGACACCATTAATCTCCCAAGTGGTGACTCTGAATCTTAATAAATAACGAATCCCGTTTTGATTGTCCTTTAAGTAGAAAAACTCCTTTGCGCCCTTCCGGGGGTGTAGTAGTGAAAAAGGAGGTGTGACAGCTAGTATTAGAGTATATCACGTATCTTTAAAATCATAAATCATATACATACATTTTTCGAGGTAGACATAAATAACACAGGTGAGGAGCATATCCTCCAAGATCTGAATAGTATGCTCGGACTGTCAATCTGTCTGAGGATGAAATGATGTGCTCAACTCAACCCGCATACCCAACTCAAGCTGTATTGCCCTCAAAAAATATGAGGTAAACTGCATACCTCGATCAGAAATGATAGACACGGGCACACCATGAAGACAAATGATCTCACATATATAAATCTGCCAACCGCTCTGAAGAATAGAAAACTGCTACAGGAATGAAATGCGTTGACTTGTCAACCTATCCACAATAACCAAAACTACGTCGAACTTCCTCTGAGTTCGTGGGAGTCTAACAAAAAAATCCATAGCGATACGTTCACACTTCCACTCAGGAATCTCTATTTTCTGAAGTAAACCACTAGGTCTCTGACGCTCATACATTACTTGCTAACAATTTAGACACCGAGATACATATGCAACAATATCCTTCTTCATCCTCCTCCACCAGTAATGTTTTCACAAGTCTTGATACATCTTGGCAGTGCCCGGATGAATAGAATACTGGGAACTGTGGGCCACCTCTAGAATTGACTCACGAAGCATATCCACATTAGGCACACAAACACGACCCTGCATCCTTAAAAATCCATCATTTTCAATCATAACCTGCTTGGCATCATCGTGCCTCACTATGCCCCTAAGGACGAGAAAATGAGGGTCATCATACTGTCGCTCCCCGATGCACTCAAACAAGGAAACCGAGCAACTGTGCAAGCTAAAACGCGATTAGGCTAAAAAATATTCAACCTTACGAACTGATTGGATAAGGCCTGAACATCTAATGCAAGCGGCCTCTCACCGACTGGAATGAACCCAAGGCTTCCCATACTAGCTGATTTCCTACTCAAAGCATCGGCCACGACATTGGTCTTTCCGGGATGATACAAGATGGTGATATCATAGTCTTTCAATAGCTCCAACCACCTTCTTTACCTCAAATTGAGCTCATTTTGCTTGAACGAGTACTACAAGCTCTTATGATCTGTGAACGCCTCACACGACACACCATATAGATAGTGCCTCTAAATCTTCAACATGTGAATAATGGTTGCCAGCTCCAAGTCATGAGCTGGATAGTTCTTCTCGTGAATATTCAGCTACCTTGAAGCATATGCAATAGCCTTGCCACCCTGCATCAATACCGCACCAAGTCCAATACGAGATGAGTCATCATATACGGTATAGGGTCCTGAACTTGTGGGTAACACCAACATCGGCGCCGTAGTCAAAGCTATCTTGAGCTTCTGAAAGCTCGCCTCACACTTGTACGCCCATTTGAATGGGTCACTCTTCTAGGTCAACCTGGTCATCGGTGCTACTATAGATAAAAACCCATCCACAAACCAATGGTAATAACCCGCCAATCCCGGGAAACTCTTGATCTCCATAGTTGGTGTAGTCCTAGGCCAATTCTGAATGTCCTCAATCTTCTTAGGATCCACCTGGATACTTTTGCTAATACAACGTGACCTAAGAAAGTAACTAAACTCAACCAAAACTCACATTTCAAAGACTTAGCATATAACTAGCTATCTCAGAGTTTGAAGAACGATCCGAAGATGCTGCTTATGCTCCTCTCGGCCGCGGGAGTAGATCAAGATATCATCAATAAAAACAATCACAAAGGAATCTAGATAGGGCTTGGACACCTAGTTCTTCAAATCCATAAATGTTGTTGGGGCATTTGTCAGCCCAAATGACATCACTAGAAACTCATAATGCCCATACCAAGTCCGAAAATCTATCTTAAGGACATCGTATGCCCTAATCCTTAACTGATGGTAGGCACACCTCAAATAGATCTTTGAAAACACTTTGGCGCCCTGAAGCTGATCAAATAAGTCATCAATCCTCAGCAATGGATACTTGTTCTTGATAGTGACTTTGTTCAATTGCCGATAATCTATGCACATCCTCATTGATCCATCCTTCTTCTTTACAAACAACACTGGCGCACCCCAAGGTGAGACACTGGGTCTATTAAATCCCATATCAAGAAAATCTTGCAACTGCTCCTTCAACTCGTTCAACTCTAGAGGGGCCATGCGGCATGGAGGAATAGAAATTGGCTGAGCGCCCGGAACCAAATCAATACAGAAGTTAATATCCCTGTCGGGTGGCATCCCTGGTAGGTTTGCAGGAAATACATCCAAAAACTCTCGAACAGCTGGTATAGAATCCATGGAAGTAACCTCCGCACTAGAATCGCGGATGTAAGCCAAATAAGCTAGACAACCCTTCTCGACCATGCGCCGAGCCTTCATCTATGAAATAACCCTACTAGTAGAATGACCGGGAGTCTGTAACAACCCGGTGGGTCATTTTGAGAAGTAACGCCCTGATCCCCTATTAACTGTTTCCCACGTGTCTATTTTATTACTATGTTTTACCGGGATGGTTCATTTTTAAGTTCCGGAGTATTTTGGGACACTTAGTCCTACAATGTGAGCTTAAGACTTAGAATTTTGGCCGTAGTCAAAATAGTGGTGATGGCTCCAAAATGGAATTCTGTCAATTCTGTTAGACCCGTTGCATGATTTTAGGCATAGGAGCATATCCGGATCATGTTTTGGAGGTCTGTAGCTTATTTAGGCTTAAAATAGCAAAAGTTGAATTTTTGGAGTTTTGGGCTGATAGTGGAATTTTTGATATCGGGGTCTGAATCTGATTTTGGAAGTTGGTGTAGGTCCGTAGTGTTGAATATGACTTATGTGAAAAATTTGGAGTCAATCAAACGTTGTTTGGTTAGTTTCGACATCAGTTATAGAAATTTGGAAATTTAAGTTCATTAGATTTGGATTAGGGCGTGATTCATAGTTTTAGCATTGCTTGCTGTGATTTGAGGGCTCGACTAAGTTTGTACAATATTTTTAGATTGGTTGGTATGTTTGGTTGAGGTTCTGGGAGACTCGGGAGAATTTCGGATGCTTAACAAATGAGAATTTGTACTTAGGCAATTTCTGAAGTGTTGAACCTGTTGTTTTCGCACATGCAGATTTTTGAACGCAGGTACAGAGCCGAAAAAATGGCCGAGTGGACCGCAGAAGTGGATTTGGATGCATCAGGGACCGTAGACGTGGGTGGGGAACAGCAGATCAGAACTAATCGTGGCTTGTTTGCTTCGTTCTTCTTGGCCGCTTCTCTTTCTCGGAAGTGATTTTTGGATCGGTCGTTGAAGAATTATCTGAGATGAACTTTATTGACTAGCCTGGCTACTTTCTCTTGGAGCTGGTGACAATTCTCGATTCTGTGGCCATGCGAAATTCCTTTGGGAAGGATCTGATTGTACAGGTCTGGGTCATCTAGTACCCTTGATTTTACCGATGGCAAACACGATGTCTGAAACATTAATGTTGAAGTTGTATTCTGATAGGCGTGGTGCCCCTATTGGTCCCATGTTTTTGTCGAATCCGGCTCTATTAATGAATCCCCGAAGATTCTGTCCTCGGTTGATCAGTCGATCATTGCGAGGTGGGTTGCGTTATGGGGCGTTTCTCCTGTCTTCGGTGTATGGCTGATACCTTTCTTTATTTGGCTTCAATTCCATTGCTAAGAGTCTGCTCAGGTATACTTAACCCGAAGGGGTTCCTAATTGATCATCCTCGCCTTGATCTTTGACTGGTATCAGTTGTGGACGTCTGACCAGGTTACGGCAGGATACTCGACCAGATTCTCTTTCAGTTGCCTTGAGGCCACTGAAATACGCTTGTTCAGGCCTTGAGTGAAGGCATGTACTGCCCAATCGTCGGAGACCGGGGGTAGTTCCATTCGTTCCGTTTGAAAGCGAGATACGAACTCTCGCAGCATTTTGTTCTCCTTCTGCCTGATCTTTAATACAACAGACTTCCTTGTTGTTACTTTGATGGCACTGGGGTGTGCCTTTATGAAGGTATCTGCCATTATGGAAAATGAGTCGATAGAGTTGGGAGCTAGGTTATGGTACCACATCATGGCCCCCTTGAGAGCTTTTCCCCAAACTTCTTCAGCAAGACGGACTCAATCTCGCCGTCTTTTATGTCGTTGCCCTTCACTGCGCATGTGTAAGCGGTAACATGCTCATTGGGGTCTGAGGTCCCATTGTATTTCAGGAGTTCTGGCATTATGAACTTCTTTATAATGCGTTTTAGAGCTTCTTCCTCCGAGAACGGCCGCTGCACGAACTTCCTTGAGTCTACGCCTTTCAGGACCGGGGGCGCGCTCAGGATTTGGTCGACCCTGGAGTTGTAAGTTTTAACCTTCTTGTCGTTGGCTACTATAATTTTATCGCCCGATTCGATCCTTCAGGTAATATCCTCGAGCATTTTTATGATAGCAGGGTCAGCTATCGAACTATTATTGCTCAATCTCTCCAATACCTATTCGGTCGGGGAAGTTATTTCTGGTGCTGCGGTGCTGAGGATTTTCGGGTGGCTTTGCTGCTAAGTGATAGCCAGCTGTTGTGCCTGTAACATTTCAAAAATAACATGAAGTCTAACTTCCTGTTCTTCTCGAGCTAGGGTTTTTTTGGGCTTCCTATTGGTTTCCTTGTTGTATACTCCTGTCGGTGCGTGAGGTTTCATTGATCCGTTGTGCGTCGCGCGAGCCCGCATCTGCTGGAATTGACCTAAGTGCATTCTTGGGGTTCTGTGGTGGCGTAACAACAATTGGAACAACCACACTATTTTCTTCATGATTTTCAAGGTCGTCGTTGTCGCGCCCCCTTTTTTCCCTCTTTGCATCGGGAGATCTAGTTTATGACATTTTGGGTATAGGGCAATTCGTTCCTTTTGGGAACTGGGTTTTACATTTGAAGATTCGCCACCTAATGAATTATGGTGCATTAGGACACTTACAAGGTTCACTTCTAAGTTTTCTTGATAACCAGAGATAGGGTAAGAGCTTGAAATTATCCAAAGGGAAATGTGTTAGGTATCTCTCAGGATCCACTAGTGTGGTTCCCGGCCAGAAAGTTCTTGGTGAATTTGGTGCAATTAACAAGTAAAAAAATAAGACTCAACTAAGATGGGATTTTAATACACAAGTGTTTGAAAGTAAAACAAAGTTTGAAAGAGCAATCATTAAAAGGCTGATTTTTTAAAAGAAGTTACAATGCTTTAAAAGAAAAGAAAGAGAGGGGAGGGGGTCCTAGGTTTATTTGTAATATGGATCAATGCAATACCCGGTAATCACTCCTCAAAATAGGGGCTACACGTGGTATTAGCGCACCGGTCATCGTATCCATATCTACCATTCCTACCCCGTCAAGGTACTAAACTGCGGATTGGTCTCGACCACTATTGCATGCTATTACTCGTCCCTTATCAATCCCGAAGGCACTTAGGACTACTATTCCTAAAAGGGAGGGATATTAGGCTGACTTTGAAGTTTCAAAGGTGAAAAAGCTAAGGTGACACACAAAACACATAGGACTGCACATTTAAAGGGGGAAGCCCATAAAACACTGAAGGCTCATGTATATCTCCTCAGACAAAGCAATCAAATAGCATGACTCAAACAACAATCAAGGTCGGAATCTAAAATAATAAGGCAAGGGGATTTTAAGTTGTTGAAGCAGACCAATTTATTACGTAACTCAGATAAGAAGTCCGAATCAGGCCTACCTGCTGGTTGTAGCAATTACTAGTTAACAGAAACGGGCTCGGTTTTATTTGTTATTACCTAAGGCTTGCCTAAGTATTTAGGGTGAGATCTTATGAACATGGTATCTACTACTGATTCAGAATGTGGCAAAGTAATAACAGATTAAAAACGAACATTTTGAGATCCTATATGCATGCTTTCTAAACTGCGCTAGGTAAGGAGATTAGGCTACTTAAAAAAAAACTGGTTTAGAATAAAACTGATTTTAAATTAGAGTAGTTTCAGATTCTGCAGGTGATGGTATCCACTATTGCTGATTTTTATTCCTAAAGAAATGACATCTAATATTGATTTAATCCCGTATATACATGGTGTCTAATTGAATGATTTTATCCCTTATAGGCATGATATCTAAATGCTGATTTTAACCCCTATAGGCATAATGTCTAATTGAACGTGGAATGGAAACAGGCAGGATTTTACTTGGAAATTCCTATAGGCATGATTTATATACATTATGAACATGATACCTGCTTATAGCCGTTTAGATTCGAGAGCATGGTGTCTAAGCGGTAACAAACGTGCATAATTTTAAACGAGCCCTATAGGCAGGTTATCTAGATGTGAAGTTGAACACGCAAAATTTAAAATAAATCCTATAGACATGGTGTCTAAATGCAGAATTGGACATGCAGGATTTAAAACCTGTCCTATAGGTATGCTTTCAAAATGCAGAATTGAATCATTCAGAACACAAATCCTATAGCATGTTTTATACCCTTGAGCATGCATAATTACCCATCCCTTTTCCACTAGCCAGCCCTAAGTGTTTATTACAAATTATTACAAACCAGAAATAATGAATTACGTTAAAAATATAAAACAAAAGAAGAAGTTACAACTAGAGGAAGCCTGATTCTTGACTTCCTCTCTGAGTTAGGGAATAAACCACGTCAAAATGCCATGTTTCAAAGCCTTTATTAGACCTGGGTGCGTCAGAGTTCCCTAAGGGTCTCAAAGGATCCCGGGCAGTGCTTACACCCAAGTTTACAGAACCAGATAGGGATAAGTGCAGTGTGGAAGGGTCAGCCCTTATGTGTCCAAGTTCAGAGGGAGCTCATGGTTTCCAAGGCAAGGCTCACACAAGAGGGGCAGAACTTAAGTCTAAGAATATGGTGGAAGTGCAAGAATAGAGATTTAAAACTGAGTGGAGAATGGAAAGGGGTAAAGGGTGATGGGAAAATAGTAGTAGTAAAGCACAGAGTTAATATTTTCATACAAAGGGGGTCAGAGGTTTGGGAATACATTGCAAGGAGCATATATCCTTAGGCAGGGATCAGGTTTGTGCACGCAAAGCAATAGATTGTGCTTGCATGCCCATATACCAACCAGAACACACAACATATAGAGGGGCTATGGAGGTTATGACCCAGGGGGATCAGGTTTGGGTCATGCACAACAATGTCTAATGCTATCATGCCCTCAAACCAACCAAGGAATACAAACATATAGGGGATATGGGGGTTTAGGGTTCATAAGTGATTGACAGAGTTCATACATAAGGGAAACATGAATTCAGAAAAGGAAGGGGCATATTACAACATGCTTAATAATGCAACTTCATTAAAACACAAACAGAAATAGGCAAGAGTGAAATAAATGGTAAAGGAACATGTTATGTTGATGCTGAAAATTAGTTAGAACAATGTAGAAAGGAAAAACTAAGAAAGCTTCCCAAAGCCTAGCCTTGGCTTTCAGCCGGCTAGGTAAGGCAACAACACAAGTAGCAACACAGAAAAGAGAGAGAAACTTTAGTGGAGTATGTGTCTGAACTCAAGTATTTTATTCCTTATGTTCGTGTCTTTGAAAGAAGGCGGTGCAGGGTATTTATAGCCTTTTGAAAAAAGCATATGAGAAACAAGGTAATAAGTAAAATTCAATACAACTATGGAAACAATCAACAGTTAGAATCAATCAACCAAGTGATTCCCCATTAATTAAAGAGTTACTTGTTTAACGGGGCTAACAGATTCAAAATAAGGAAAGAAAATCAGTTTGTAGGAAGACAGATCATTGCCATAAAAGAAGTAGTAAAACATTAAGTAAGAAATTGAGTCTAGGTACAGAGATGCACTTATTTTTGGGAAAAAGATTCAGTAAGGCAAAATAAGGAAAGGGATCAGTTACTTTAACAGGCAATTGAAATTAGAGTTCACAAAAGGAAAAGTTTTGAAATCAGTCCCAAGATCCTACATCAATCAAAGAAGGAACCTCAGCATATAAATATAGTGAACAAACAATAGGCATGCGAGGCCAAACCTATTGGCAAAAGAAACAGCATGCAATAGTAGCACAAATTTTAGTAGATAGCAAACATTCGAAGCATGATAGTCCAGTAGGTCAAGTCTCATTGATCAATAGTGAAGAAAAAATTGAGTATCAGAAGCATGCAAAGGGTCTCACAGTAACAGATGGGAAAACCTTTCTGAAAAGCTAGGGTTTTCAAGCATAGTCGGGTTTTAAAGATAGTAAAAACCCAGAATCAGTGGAATCACATAAAGAAAAGGGGTTCTGGAACAAGAAACTTCAAGTCGAGTCAGGTATTCAAACGAACAGTTACAAACCCAAAGACATAGGTTTTCTTCAACAATAGTCAAGCTTAAAAGATGATTATCAAATAAATCAAACAAGAACTTAACCTAACAAGCACGTATCTAACAAATAGTTTCAGAAGTCGAACGAACCCCAAAGAAATTAGGGTTTTAACAACGATCGAGTTTAAAGATGATAAACATATAAATCAAACAGATACTAGCAAATAGTTTCAGAAACATGAATGAACCCAAAAGAAATTAGGGTTTTCAACAACAATCGTATAGAAGAATAACATGAGCAGAACATAGCAAAATCATAAACATGCTAAAATTAGAGAAGAGGTTTCAAATAACTTGAAAGAAGAACCCTAATCGAAAAAGATGAAGAATATTTTTGAAAGCAAAGTTAAAGAAGCATCGAGAAATTTTTTAAAGTTCATGGAAATCATAGATCTAAGGTAGTTCTGAAAGGAATCGAAAAGTCTCAGAGATTAGGGTTTTAGAAGAACCCAAAAGCAATGAGAAAGGCCTTGAAAGTTATTGATCTAGATAGGAGAGTCAAAGGTCTGACTCGAATGGCCATGGCTAGCCGGAGAAAGGTCAGAGATGACTAAAGAAAGGTCATCGAGAAAAGACTGGACCAAGTTCCTTCAAAGTCCGGTCATAAGACTATAGAACCAAACACGTAGAAGCCATGGAAGGCTGATACAAGTCTCAATTGACCATGGAAGGCCAAGGATTAGGTAGATATCAGCGTGGGGTGAGAGGACGACGGTTAGGGTTCATGAGAGTTTTAGAGAGAATTGAGAGAGAAGGGGATTCAAGGGCGGCGGTGGGTGAGAAACGATTTAGGTTTAGGGGTTAGTTTGGGTTAAAAAAGGAAAGGGTAGCCGGTAGCCGTTGATCTAATGATCAACGACTAGGATTGAAAAGGTTATGTGGGGATCTGGGTATGGGTCGATTTAATTGGGTTGGGGGTTGGGTATGAGTAGGAATTGGGCCGGGGTAATTGGGCTTAAATTGGGGTAGAATTAGGGTACAATTGAAATGAAATCTGGCTAGATTTTAAGCAATTTATTTTATAAAAAATAGTAAATAAAATTCTTGAAATAAATTGAAAGTACTAAAATGATTTGTAACACATAATCATCAATTTGAAAATACTGGACTTAATTTTTATAAATATAAACGTAATTAAATCTTAAAAAGGGCTAATATTATAATTATATGCAATTTAGCTTTAAAAATACTAAATAAATTTGTAAAAATATGAAAAAATTATCTTATCTATATTTTGGAATAAATAAAAAAGTTCAACTAGCGAATCACCAAAATGATAACTTTAGAAATAATTATTGAGTCTTTATGAATAAAAATAGAGGAATAAATTGATTTAAAAATCTTTAAAATTAAGGAAAAATAAGGAAACACTTGGATATACTTATATATGCCTACATATGCCATTTTAAGCTACTTTTCATATAAAATATATATAGAAAAAAATTAGGTATCAATAGTCGTTCTCTATTCTATTCACCGAGCCAGACATATTGACCTAAAATAGAAGATCTTGGACAAGAAAAAATGTAAAAGATAACTTGCGTTGTGTGATGAAACTAACAAGAAAAAAATTACTATTATTTTTAGCCCCATGGTGGGCACCAAACGATTTATCGTGAAAATGGTAATAACAATTAAATTTGTTGATGGGACTCTACAAATACGTGATCTATTTTTATGCTAGTAGTGAAGTAGTTGGTGCTATGTGTGTGAAGTTTAAGGGCGAAACGCGAGCTAAAATAGAGTAATAACCAAACTGATAAGTCATCCGTTCAGGGCCTCGAGCTAGTCGATTTGGGGCCTCAAGGTCGATTCCCGAGCTCGGGCTCGAGATATTAGGGGCAGTCAGGGAGGGGTTAACAGTCGTGAAATAATTAAAGGATGCTCTTTATGGCCAATGATAAGCAATAAATGAAGAACAAGTATGAAGATAGTAAATAAGAACAAAAATATCAAGAGAGTGAGTTAGAGAGAAGAGAGAGAGAGAGAAAGTTATCATATATTTCATGTAGAATAGTTGGAGCAACATCAGTTCTCTACAAAATAGTAAATATCCCCTTTATATAGAGGGGGGAAATCTTCTATGGTGCGAGATACATTAATTATAAATATATGGAGATGGGACAGCTTGACGTGACACCCTGATCTGGGTTCAAAATAGGCCAGCTGGACTTCGTCAGACTTAGCCGTGTTTCTAGGAAACTTTCCATTTTTACTTTTAGTCTCGGCCGATACTCTCTTTAGGCCGGGTGCCGACGAGCTTCGATGAAGGAGACTCGAGTGCATCTTTGCATCCTCGAGGCTACGGGGTGATCTTTCAAAATAGGAAATTGGACCCGTTGTTCTGGGCAACCCAATTATGGGGAAATCGCCCCCCTCTATTTTATCGTACACAGATAGTCTCCACATTTTTTAAAGTGAAGGTGATAAGAAACGACCCTAAGCTTCTTCCTCCTTAGGTGTTCTTGTAACCGGCATCGGTCGTAAGACGCCAAGATACGATACACACGTGGCCCTTGAAAATCTCCGTATTTATTATGGCAGTTGGTTTTCCCTTTGCCTTCTTCAATGCGCACACGGAGCTTCTATTAATACTTCCCTTCTCCCCTTCTTATTTTCTTTAACACTTATGTAAATTCTGAGTGTATGACTTTGCTGATGATTGCCGATATCTAACCCGTATTTGAGTACTCTTTTCGGCTTTTTGTTGATAAAAAACAACATCTCCATTGTTCCTCGGACCGGGCTTGAATTGGTCCGATAGACTCGGGCCGTCGGGACCTTTGCCTTAGGTCATATGAAAATAATCGAGCCTCGAGGTTTTCGGGAGCGGTCTCTGCCGAGGGGTTTCCCAGATTTAGGCGATGTCCTAAGGTCGAACCCTTACGGACGGAGCTCGAAGTGTGTGTTCCTCTTCTTGAGAGGAACCTTCGAGTTCGGATATCATTTTTAGGCTGGATAATCGCTAGCTTCTTTAAGTCTTACTTCTTGCCATAGCCATGACCGTTACCTCGGGGCCTGTTCGGCAGAGAGGGGAGAGTCCCGCTCATGATGCTCACGATCAAAGAGAGTCTTTTTTGAAGATTATTTCTTCTATAGGAGAGGGGAACCTTGGGTTAGTGAGGATAGACTACAGATGGGGGGAGAGAGTGGTGTTACAGACTCTTTCCCCGGGTGAGGGCATCTCGAATCATGTTGATGGATTCCTGAATGTGTATACGTATCCTTTCACATTGGGACCTCTTGAAATGGTTTTGCTCAACTTCTGTTTGAAGTATCGGGTTACATTGGCACAGATACACCCATCGTTTGGCGAATAGTGTTGATGATAAGGTTTTTTGTGGAGAAAGCGAGTGTTGAATTCACGCTCGGCCACCTCGTCAGGCTATATCGGCCATTTTACCATTGAGGTCTGCTAACCTTGCGGTGCTCTTCATCCACGCCTTTTGTTGTTGATAATGAGGAAGACAGAGATCGAGAGTGGATTAGTCGGTTCATCTGGGTCCAGATGGCTGACGTTATCCCCATGGAACTATATGCATGAGCGGAGTGTCCCGTGCTTTCTCAAATTTCCTCATGGTGAAAGCTATTTTTGTAACTGCGTTTCCTCTTTTTCTGCAGTAATTTCATGGGCGTCGGGCAACGTTCCTGATCTATCTGGTTGGGTTTGAGAGCTAGTGATCCACTCGACTTGTGACGAGCGCAGGTGGTGAGTTGTGTCCCAGAGCAGATGGGAAGCAAAACATCACGGTATGTGTGTGTACTACTTTTTCCTTATCCCTTGTTCACTTGGAGAGGCGTTTTTCCTTTTTTTACGTATTAACCTTGCTGTCATAGGTATCAAAGAGACTTTACAGGCGAAGTCGTGCTCCTCCGGAGAGGGGGAGGTGTCGCCAATTCCCGAGATAAAGGATGATAACAATAAGCGGGGCATGTCCTTTCAGGGCGACGACGCTCAGAGCAAGGTGAAACGTAGCTGCATCATCGAGATGGAAACATCGTCTGATCCTGCTGCGCTCGAAGTTTCTGGTTCTGGAAAGGTGGCCTCTCAAAGTGATCGTGATTTGATTGGGGTCGATCCTTTCAGGGCTGAGGAGACTAGATCAACAAATGTGTGCTCGGCCTTCGAGGAAGTCCGCTGGCTGCATTTTGTGTTGAGTTTTGACCTAGGCCTTCCGAACTCCGTGTTTTCCCTTCCTTACCGTGTTTTTCTTTTATAGGCCTTTGACAAGCTTAGGTTTGATCTTTTCTATTTCGGAGCATGAGATATGTTGGAAAAAAACATTCCTTGATTATTTGGCACTAGTACATATGTCTCCGCCATCGGGGGCTCGGGTGTGCGGACACAGTTTACTCGACTATTTGGTCTGGTACATCATTTTCCCATTAGGACCTTATTTGGCATTTCTTGGCTCTTCTGGGTGAATGATCTTCCGAGAGGACGTCATTCGGTGCTCGAGATTGATAGCAAAAGAAGCCTTGAAGACTTGTTGGATCCCCCTTAGGTAGCATATAGGTGTTTCCTTGTTAAAAACCTTGTCGGCAAAACCCTCTTCGGGACCAAAGCTCGGTCAAAGGAAAAGAGTGCAGAAGATTCTTTTAAAACCTTAAGGTCTTCAGGCTGGGTTAGTGCTTTTTACTTCTTTGATCGGGTGCCTGCATAAAGGTTTAGTATAAGTTATAAAATTAAAAGGGAGATGGTTATACCTTATCGTGGGATGCACTGGCGACATTCCGAGGTCTGGTATGCCGCTGTTGTTTGTAATGGGGGTACAGTATGGTTCTCCTCTATGTCTAATCATGCTTATCCCAAGACGTAGTTTGATTATCCTCTGGCTTTTTTAAGAGTGGAGATATTGGAGCCGGTACCGGTTCCACATCGTGCACCACGAACATTTCCCTTACTGCGTGTTGTTCCCCGTAGACGGTTCTACTCCCGTCTTTTGTCAGGAATTTCATCATCTGGTGGAGGGTGGACGATACTACTCTTATGTAGTGTATCCACGGTCGTCCGAACAAGGCGTTGTACCTCATGTCTCCTTCGTTGACATGAAATTTAATATTTTGGGTCATGGCGGCCACGCTAACCGGGAGAGTGATCTCTTCTTTGGTTATTTTTCTTGCAATGTTGAATCCGTTGAGGACTCGAGTGGCGGGCACGATCTGGTCTAGCAGTCCGAGCTGCTTTATTACTTTCGACCTGATAATGTTGGTTGAGCTACCTAGATCTACGAGTACAAATTTTATTTGAAATGTATTTACGAGAAAAGAGATTACCAGTGTGTCTATGAGGTTGGGACAAGGCCTTAGAGTCCTTCTTGCTGAATGTGAGGGCATTCTCGAGTACTTATCCCCGGGTTCGCTTTTCTTTGGTGATGGATATTTTTGTCCTTCTTATCACGGGTTCTTAGGGAGCGTTGATTCCCCTAATATCATATGGATAATATGTCGTGGCTCTTTTACTTCGTTCTTCTTGACCGCTTCTCTTTCTCGTAACTAATTTTTGCCTCGGTCGCTCAAGAATTCTCTGAGATGACCTTTATTGAGGAGCCTGGTTACTTCCCCTCAGAGCTGGTGACAATCCTCGGTTCTGTGACCATGCGTATTATGAAATTCGCATACCAAGTTATGATTCCTTTGGGAAGGATCTGATTGTACATGCCTGGGGCATCTGGTATCCTTGATTTTTCCGATGGCCAACACGTTGTCTGAAACATAAATGTTGAACTTATATTTTGATAGGCGTGGTGCCCCTCTTGTCCCTGTGTTTCCATCGAATCCGACTCTATTAATGAATCCCCGAGGATTCTGTCCTTGGTTGATCAGTCGGTTGTTGCGAGGCAGGTTACGTCTTGGGGCGTTTCTCCTATCTTTGGTGTATGGCTAATACCTTTATTTATTTGACTTCGATTCCTTTGCTAAGAGTCTGCTCGAGTATACTGAACCCGAAAGGGCTCCTAGTTGATCATCCTCGACCCTGATCTTTGACTAGTATCGGTTGTGGACGTCCGACCAGGTTACGGTAGGATACTCGATCAGATTCTCTTTCAGCTGCCTTGAGGCCACTGAACTCCGATCGTTCAGGCCTTGAGTTAAGACCTGCACCGCTGAATCGTCGAAGATCGGGGTTAGTTCCATTAGTTTCGTCTGGAAGCGAGGTACGAACTATCGTAGTGTTTTGTTCTCCCTCTTCCTGATCTTGAATATGTCCGACTTCCTCATTGCTTCTTTGATGGCACCGGCCTGTGCCTTTATGAAAGAGTCTGCCAGCATGGCAAATGAGTCTATCGAGTTGGGATGTAGGTTATGGTACCACATCATGGACCCTTTGAGAGCGTTTCCCCAAACTTCTTCAGTAAGACATACTCGATCTCGTCGTCTTTTATGTCATTGCCTTTCACTGCGTATGTGTAGGCGGTAACGTGCTCGTTGGGGTCTGAGGTCCCATTGTATTTTGGTAGTTTCTATATTCTAAACTTCTTTGGAATGGGTTTCGGAGCCGCTTCCTCCGGGAACAGCCGTTGCACGAACTTCTTCGATTTTACGCCTTTCAGGACCGGGGCTGTGCTCGGGATTTCGTCGACCTTGGAGTTCTAAGTTTCAAGCTTCTTGTCATTGGCTGCTATCATTTTCTTGCCCTATTCGATCCTTCTGGTAAGACCCTTGAGCATTTTTATTAGAGCAGGTTCGGCTATCGAACCATTATTGCCTAATCTCTCTGGTACCTGTTCGGCCGGGGGAGTTGTTCTAGGTGCTACGGTGCTGGGAGTTTTCGGGTAGCTTTGTAGCTGAGTGATAGCCAGCTGTTGTGCTTGCAATATTTCAATAATAACATGAAGGCTAACTTCCTGTTCTTCTTGGGTTGGGGTTTTCTGGGCTTCCTGTTGGTCGCCTTGTTGTATGCTCTTGTCGGTGCATGAGGTTTGGTCGATCTGTTGTGCGTCGCGCAAGCCCGCATCCGCTGGAATCAGCCCAGGTGCGTTCTTGGGGTTCCGTTGTGGCGTACCAATAATCGGAACAACCACACTATTTTCTTCGTAATTTTCGAGGTCGTCATTTTCTGTTCTGTTCACTGAGCTAGACATATTGACCTAAAATCGAAGATCTTGGACAAGAAAAAGTGTGAAAGATAACTTGCGTTGTGTGATGAAACCAGCAAGAAAATAATCACTATTCTCTTTAGCCCCACGATGGGCGCCACACTGTTTACTGTGAAAAAGGTAATAATAATTAAATTTGTTGATGGGACTCTAAAAATATGCTATCTATTTTTATGCTAGTTGTGAAGTAGTTGGTGCTCCATTTGTGAAGTTTAAGGGCAAAACGCGAGCCAAAACAGAGTAATAATCGAACCGATAAGTCAGCCGTTCAGGGCATCGAGCTAGCCGATTTGGGGCCTCGATATCGATTCTCGAGCTCAGGCTCGAGCTATTAGGGGCAGTCGGGGAGGGGTTAGCAGTCATGAAATAATTAAAGGATGCTCTTTATGGCTAATGATAAGCAATAAATGAAGAACAAGTATGAAGATACTAAATAAGAACAACAATATCAAGAGAGTGAGTTAGAGAGAAAAGAGAGAGAGAGAGAATTATCATATATTTCATGTAGAATAGTTGGAACAACATCAGTCTTCTACAAAATAGTAAAGATCCCCTTTATATAGAGGACGAGCTTCAAGGAAGGAGACTCGAGTGAATCTTTTTAGACTTGAGGCTACGAGGTGATTTTCCAAAACGGGAAATTGGACCCGTTGTTCGGGGAAACCCAATGACGGGGAAATCCTCCCCCCTCCGATTTTACCATCCACAGTTAGTATTTTAATTATACTGTCATATTTCATATTTTTTTACCATGTCATATATATATATATATATATATATATATATATATATATATATATATATATATATATATAAAACCAGTAGGCCCTGACCTGATCTCGTCACTACTCGACCGAGGTTAGGCTTGGCACTTACTGGGTACCGTGACACTTACTGGGTACCACTGTGGTATACTCATGCTCTTTCCTGCACATGTTTTTCGTGTGCGGATCCAGGTTCTTCTACTCAGCTATACTATCTGTGAGGCGAGGCGATCCAGAGACTTTGAGGTATACCTGCTGCATCCGCAGACCTAGAAGTCCCTATCTATCTCCCTTTAGTTATGGACTTCTTGTATTTTCCTTCATTTATACTTCTGGAGTTAGAACACTATGTATTTCTTTAGATTGTGATTCATGAGATTTTGGGTTTTGGGAGTGCTATGTTCAGTTCGAGAGTGTTATTGTTGTATATGCCGAGAGGAATTTTAAACTCTTTTATTATATTTATCTGCTAGTTAGCTAGTTTTGTATCTTTAATTCCTTTTCCGCAAATGCTAGTTTTACCTACTCTTAGAGATTAGGTGCCATCATGACACTTCACGGAGGGAGAACTTGGGTCATGATAGAGTCCCTCTCCACTCTAATCGAGGAAACCCCGGCAAAGCTAAGGTCACGGTCTTGGTGTGACAGTCCAGTATAGCATGATAAGGTAACAACTAATCCATCCCTAAGATGACATCAAAGTCAACCATATCGAGAAGTAGGAGATCTACACGAGTCTCAAGACACCCAATTATGACCTCACACGAACTATAGACACGATCTACAACAATAGAATCCCCCACCAGTGTTGACACATAAACGAAACACCCAAAGAATCACGAGGCGCAACCAAATATGAAGAAAAATAGGATGATACATATGAATAAGTAGATCCGGATCAAATAATATTGAGGCATCCCTACTGCAAACTAAAATTGTACCAGTGATAACCGTGTCAGATGGCTCAGCCTCAGGACTGGCTGGAAAAGCATAGCATCGAGGCTGGGCCCCACCACTCTGAACTGCATCTCGTGGACAGGCCCTGTCTGGCTGGCCTCTACCTCTAGCGGCCTGTCCACCCCCTCTAATACCTCGACCTCCACCTCTATCTATTTAACCCCTACCTCTAGCTGGCTGAGCGGGCGGTGGAACACCCAGTGCCGGGTCCATGGCACGAGAACCCTGATACTGAGAACTTACTGGTTCTCGAGGGCAATACCTAGCAATATGCCTCTGATCTCTTGACCGTGTTATGACCCTAAAACTGGCCCTGGTGGCCTATGTAACCACCATAAAAACTCTAGAGCGGAGGTGCACCGATAGGAGTTGGTGGTGCATTATAGGCTAGCTGATCGGAATACTGCATATGAGAGCCACAGCTACCTGGAGTACCGTGAGAAGTTTGAAGTGCTGAATGAAATGTCCTAGGAGGATGGCCTCTACCAAAGTACCCCATCCCCCAGATGAAGCCCGGCTGAATCCAGCGGAGTGACGGGGCCTCTTATCAGACCCCTGGCCACTCCCTTAAGCTAAAACCATCTCAACTCTTCTGGCCACATTAGCTGCATCCTGGAAAGAAATCTCACTCCCTGTCTTCTTCACCATATGCAATCTAATAGGCTAAGCAAGTCCCTCAATAAACCTCCTCACTCTCTCCCTCTCGGTGGGGAGTATAAGAAGGGCATGTAGGCCAAATAAATAAAGAGGGTCTCATACTGAGTAATGGACATGCTGCCCTGCTGGAGATGCTCGAACTGCCTGTGAGAGTCCTCTCTCAGTGTAACAACAAGGAACTTCTTGAGAAATAACTGAGAGAACTAGTCCCAAGTAGAAGAAGGCGACCCAGATGGTCTGGCCAAACAAAAGTCCCTCCACCACTTCTTGGCGAAACCTGAAAAACGAAAGGCAGCAAAGTCGACCCCATTGGTTTCAACTATCCCCATGTTACGTAACACCTCATGACAACTGTCCAGATAGTCCTAGGGATCCTCTGAATATTTACCGCTATAATGAGTGGTGAAGATCTTGGTAAACCAATCCAATCTCCAGACATAATTGATCTATTATCGGTCAGTGCTACAACAACCGGTGGAACTATTGTAACTGGTTGAGCTGCTGGAGTCTGAAACTAGGGAGCCATCTGCTTCGGAGTGTGATTAGCGGGAGTTTGGGCTCCTCCCATATCCTGAGAGATGGTTGTGTTATAGGCAAGGTGTCGTCCTGAGTGACACTCTCTATAAGGCCCACTAGGCGGACCAAAGCATCCTGAAGTACTGAGGTAGTGATGAACCCTTCTGGAACCTGAGCTGGCTCTGCTGGAACGGTCTGGGTTGGAGCCTCCTTATCAAACTCTACCTGAGGCTCCACCGCTGGTGCTGTTAATGTTGCTCGAGCTCTAGGCCGAGCCCTACCCCTACCTCGGCCTCGTTCACTACCCCTCATAGGCGTTGCCACTAGGGGCTCTAACTGCTGCGCAGCTGAAGAAGCGATTCATGTTCTCGCCATCTGTGAAAGAACAAGAGTAGAGTTTTCAATTAGTATTGAGAGATCAAATCGCATGATAGAGGGAGAAAAAAAGTGAATTTGTTTCCTAAAACTCTTTAGTCTCTGGGGGATAAGTACAGACGTCTCCGAAGTGATCCCTCAGACTCATCCTAGCTTGTTCGTGAATTGTGAGACCTAGGCAACCTAGTGCTCTAAAACCAACTTGTCATGACCTGAATTTTTCCACCGTCGGAACCATGATGGTGCCTAACTTTTCGGATGTCAAGCCAACAATTAAAGATTTAATATGCTAACCCTTGACTAAATCAGTAAATAACAGCAATTAAACCAACACAGATTTAAAGAGTGCAGAATTTCATAATAACCCAAGTGCTTCTACGCAACTACCCAAAAATAGGTGTCACAATTCACGAACTTCTAAGAGTCACTACAAACACTGGCTGAAAGAAAGTACAATTGTCCTTGAATTAAAAGAAATAGTAAACTAAAATAACTGGAAGAGGACTCCAGGGTCTGCGAATGCCGGCAAATCTACCTTGGGTCTCCTGTAGGATTAAAGGCAGCAACTCAACTCGGGTTAATACGGTCCAGTACCAAAACATGCACAGAAAGTGGAAAGTGCAGTATCAGTATTACCGACCCCATGTGCTGGTAAGTGCCGAGCCTAACCTCTGCTAAGTATTGACGAGGCTAGGACAAGACACGTACATAAACATGTGCAGTTAAACAATATGCTAACAAAAAAGAACAATTAGCAGAAGATAAGCAGATATTAATGGGAGGGGAAACATGCTAAGGGGTATCAAAATAAAGAATCATAGTAGTAGAGGAATTTAAACCGCTAGTACACTTTGAACCGGTAATAAAAAGTAAACATAGCAAACGGAAAATGCACGAAATGCACACCGTATTTAAGAAGGTAAAATTATTAAAACGCACCTGAAGCGACTAACGAGTTATTATCTTTGCGGGAGGCCGTGAAATTTGCTAAATGGCACGCTCCAAATTCTAAGTATTTTAATACAAGCATTTAATGAGGGCCCCGCAATTTATGCATTTTCGTTTGGCGAGGATCATTTCATCTATTTTAAATGCTTCCTTAAAAGAGACAATTATTTTCTAGCATGGATTGTCTCTGGAAAAGAAACCTAATTAATTAGTTTTATCAATTACCATTATTAAAAGTAAACAAGGAATCCTGGCCTTAAGTTCAAGTCCACACTTGAATAAAAGGAAAGCCTTTTAATTCAAGTATGCTACTTAACTAGAAAGCCCAAAACCTATGTTACCAAAATTAATCCTAATGACCTTAACACGATTTTGAGACTTAAGTATTCTTAGGCTTCCAAATTAATCCAACAGAGGGAACATAAACAGTTAGCTTCAAGGAAAATGCCTCCAAGTGACTAAACTTCAGCAAGTGACTGAAGGTTTCTAGCAAATTGGGTCTTAACGGATTTAGGCCCAACCCTTGTTTGTACTACTGTTGCCACGTATAGCCTTTTAGAAGAGTCCATATCTAGTGCAAATTTATTTTGATCTCAGATTATTGAGTTTTCATGCACATTCGGCCTGGTTATTTGTTTTGAGTACCATATGCATTCTATTCAGCTTATTCACAATTGCTGGAGCTTGTAAACTTATTTACTGGTTCTAAGCCATTGCTTTTGAGAGCAAATCAATATATTTAAAACTCCTTTGGATTTTTATTTGTGCGACAAGCAGAAGGATAACAAACTAGAATATTAACACATTTAAACTACAAATTGCTTGATTTTACAATGATAGGGTAATATATGCTGTTTTTAGATCTGATTTCAACACATTACTCTAATCTTGTATTAACATAATAATGACTACCGAATCACATACTAAGAATGATGCTCCTACTAACTTTTTGTAACACCTTGATTACCCAATTATATCATAGAGACATGTTTACGACTTCAACACCAATTTCATACTCACACAGTCTTCAACTAGAGAATAATCGAACTAAAGCAAATATTATATGACAATCATCCGCCAAAGTCTCAAACAGTCCAAAGCAGTCCAGTTTAATTACAAGCAAATATCGATTGGATAAATACAGCTATTGTTAAAGTCAATAACATCTGTATATACAATTTCAATATGAAAATCTAAGCATTCTTCATCATTTAACTTCAGAACTGTTCATACATATGGATTCACATTTCCAGATCACTTGAGTTAGGGGGAAATACCTGGAATTGTGATGAAACAAAGAGAAGAAGAAGGTCAGTAGTAGTTCGTGTAATTAACAAGCTCAACCAGTAAATCACAGCTGCAAGTAATCAATTGGACTTAATTGTAAACCAAGAAAACACTGTCAAGTAGCCCAAGACTTACTTCAAATAATAGACCACCCAAAAAAGCCTTGAATGAACTCAATACGACTCGAAATTGAATCCAGAAAACACCTCTGAAACTTCAGCTACTAGAAATCGAGCTAGAAGATGAAAATCAGTAACTAAAGCTCAAAATTATCCTAGGAATTGCAATATGACAGTTTTTTTTTTGAGTTTTCTGTTGGCTTTTCTTTTTGTTTTTGGTTTTTTGAAGAAGCTAGATCTAAGATGAGAATTTTTGAACTATAGGACTTCAGATTTGACTATTCGAATTTGGAATTCAAATTTCAGATCTTAAACTTGCAAAAAATGTGTATTCGGGGAAATTTAGGAGCTGGAAATTTTTTGGAATTTTCAGTTGTATGAAACTTGTGAACTAAGGCACTAGGCATGCCTTTTATAGGCAGGAAAGGGGCAGGAAGGTTCTGGAATTTCTTCACTTATTTTTCCTCTTTACTGATTAGTCCCTAAATTTTTGGCTTGTTGCCCAAGTTACTGCATTAAGAATACTGAAACTTACACTAAGACCCTCTTCTAGAAGGATCAATGGTATTTTAGCTTTGTTTTCTATTTATAGAATACCTATACTATCTTACTTTTATTCTGAAATTACTGAGCCTAACAAACTACCCATTTTAAGTGCCCAAAATACCCCCTGAATACCTCTGAAATTACTAACACTAGTTAAACTAAACCTAACACATTTACTCTAATTGACTAAGGGGTTAAAAATGAACAGCTGTAATCAAAACTATTTCAAACCCTAAGATTGAATTATTGAATCCAATTAATACTAAATAGGACTGGAAATTAATCCTAATTCACAATACTATCCCATTATCAATTAAACAAAACTAATGATCAAACATTAGACAAAACTAAGTGATTAAAAACAAACGAACTAACACAGAATCCTCCTCCAATAATAAAAAAAATAGAATCATTAACAATAAAATAATAAAAAATTAAAGCAAATAAAATCATGAATAACACTAAACAGATCAATAATCATGAATAAAAATCCTAGATGAAACAGGAATCAGATATGAATAAGACTGAACAAAGTTAAATAGAAATAGAAAATCAAAACAGGAAACAAATAGAACTTAAACAAAAAAAATCAAGATAATGTAAAACAGGAAGCTAGAGTACTCAAAACAAACAAAACTAAAAAAAGGAGAAACTCACTATTATTTTTCTTTTGGTCTTCATTTTGATTGATTTTTTTGAAATTGAATTTTTAATTAATGTTACATGTTTATAAAACATATAACATTAATTAAAAAATCACTCGAGTTCTTGAAAGCCCAAAATAGTTTGAAATGAAAACCCTAGATCTAAGATTAATAGGGTTTCATTTTGGAATTGGAGGTTTCCGGTTTGGGGGTTAGGTAGAGGAAGGTGAGAGGAATATATGGTGTAGAGTTAGGGTTATTTGGTGGTGGTGCCGCCATGCACGGTGGTGGCGGTGCCTAGGGTTTCAAGGATTTGGGGGTTTTGACTGGGATTTAAAGGAAGACAAGGTTGTATTTGGAATGGAGGGATCGAGATAGTGTGGGGGTGTAAGTTTGGAAGAGTTTGGATGATCAATGCCGCCATTGGGCGATTTCCGGCGGCGATTTTAGGCGGAGACGGCGAGGAATGTCTCTGAGGTTTGAGAGAGTGAGAGAGACGGTCATTGGGGGTGGGTGGATAAGGTTAGGACATACTTATACCTAGGACACCCGAGTTCCGAGCCGTTGGATCACTTAACATCGACGGCTGGGATTATTTTGCAATGAAACGGCAGCGTTTCACTTAAGGTGGGGGCAGGCCGGGTGAGATGGGGTTTGGGCCCGGTTTAACGGGTCTGGGATGGATTTGTTTGGGCTAAGACCAGCATTGGCCGGAACATTTTCCAGCCCTTGCTTTTCTATTTCACTTGTATTTGTTTGTTTTTCTTCTTTTCTTTTCTTTTGTATTTTATTTTTTGTATTTTATTTATTTATATTTTTTTTAATTTTCTAATTTTATTAAATGCAAGATTAAAAATAAAAGACACAAATTGACTCTAAAATTATACTAATTAGTTTCCAAAATTAACTAATTCCTAATTTAAGAGAAAACTTAAGACAAATTTTAAAAATTAAAAGTAGAAATGCAAAAGAACCATTTTTGTTATTTTCTTTATTTTTGTAACATTAAAATGCGTATTATTTTGTATTTTTTTGGAATTATATCAATTAAAATGCACACTAAAGTACAAACAAGACACAAAATCATGCAATTAATTCCTAAAATTCAAATAATAAAAGAAAATTCCTAATTCTAATGAATTTTATAGGAGTAATTTAAGCGTGGCAAAAATTACGTGCTCACAGCTGGCCCTCTTTACTCGAAGACACGAAGGGTTTTCGGGCAAAGATAGATGAGCACCATGAAGGATTTTTGCCTACTCGGCACTCCATGAGAAGCATTTTGAAAACCGTCTGACCAAACTCTTTTTCAAAGGTTGCCTACATATCCTTGGATATAAAGGAATCAGGTCAGTGTAGTTCTGGAAAGTTTGGTAGCTGGGACTACCAGGAGTTGTGATTTTACTGCTATTGCTGCTGCTACTGCTTGCTAACCTCTTTATTACACCAAAAGGAAAATCAAAGCTAAGCTAGCTATGCCTATCAACTATGAGTTACAAGATCCCTATCTATAATTCTCTTGAAACTTGATCTTGAGTCTTAGCTGATCCTACTGTAGACACTAATCTGAATCTTGATGCTCGTAAGTTGTAGGTGTTTGTTTCTTTCTGCAGCATTGGATCAAAACGGGATCAGCGAAACTTGTGACTTCAATCAAATTTTGAGCAATCCGCACCCTTGCTTGCTTCACATTTGAATTCATTTCTTTTTGTTCTTTTCTTCCTTTCTTTATTCTAGATTGAGACTTATTTCATCGGTCATCTCGCACCCTTGTCTTGATATCAATCTGCCTAACATACCAAAACAAACCAACAAACGAAATATTCTGCCCCAGTTTTCACTAGGAAAATTTCGTGAGTTAGTTGTGACACATATATAAGCAATCAAATCAGGATTGTGTATCCTTATGAATGAATCCAGGTTATGCTGGGAAATAACCGTGTTATGCCGAAAAATAAAAAGGGGTCCTTGGGTTATGCCGGGACGAAAAGAAAAAAGCTCCTTGAGTTATGCCAGGGAGATCTGCGGGTTACACCGAGATTTGGGAAAGAAAAAGCCCCTTGGGTTATGCCAGGGGGATCCTCGGGTTATGCCGGGATTTGGGAAAGAAAAAGCTCCCTAGGTTATGCCAGGGAGATCCTCGGGTTATGCTGGGATTTGAAAAGAAAAAGCCCCTTGAGTTATGCCAGTGGGATCCTCGAGTTATGCCGGGATTTGGAAATAAAAAGACCCTTGGGTTATGCCAGGGGAGGATCCTCGGGTTATGCCGGGATTTGGAAAGAAAAAGCCCATTAGGTTATGCAAGGGGGGATCCTCAGGTTATGCCGGGATTTTGGAAAGAAAAAGCTCCTTGGGTTATGCCAGGGAGATCCTCGGGTTATGCCGGTATTTGGGAAAGGAAAAAGCTCCCTGGGTTATGCCAGGGAGATTTTGGGGTTATGCCGGGATTTGGGAAAGATTAAGCCCCTCGGGTTATGCTAGGGGGATCCTCGGGTTATGCCGGGATTTTGGGAAAGAAAAAGCTCCTTGGGTTATGCCAGGGAGATCCCCGGGTTATGTCGGGATTTTTAAAGAAAAAGGCCCCTTGGGTTATGCCAGGGGGATCCTCGAGTTATGCCGGGATTTTGGAAAGACAAATCTCCTTGGATTATGCTAGGGAGATCCTCGGGTTATGCCGGGATTTGGGAAAGAAAAAAGCTCCCTGGGTTATGCAGGGAGATCCTCGGGTTATGCCGGGATTTAGAAAGAAAAAGCCCCTTGGGTTATGCCGGGGGGGATCCTCGGGATACGCCGGGATTTGGAAAGGAAAAAGCTCCTTGAGTTATGCCAGAGAGATCCTCGTGTTATGCCGGGATTTGGAAAGAAAAATCCCCTTGGGTTATGCCAGGGGGATCCTCGGGTTATGCCGGGATTTGGAAAAAAAAAGCTCCCTGGGTTATGCCAGGGAGATCCTCGGGTTATGCCGGGATTTGGAAAGAAAAAAGCCCCTTAGGTTATGCCAGGCGGATCCTCGGGTTATGCCGGGATGGAAAGAAAAAAGCTCCCTGAGTTATGCCAGGGAGATTCTCGGGTTATGCCGGGATATTTAAGGAATGGGGTCCTATGCTACCATGATTTGTTTTTCTTTTAGGATTTTCATTTTCACTTCTTTTTTCTTTCTTTCTTATTCTTTTCATATTTTTCCTTTTTATTTAGCAAAACGCATGAAAGAATTTGATGAGAAACTTCCTTTTTGGTCGATTCCCTGTTACCAAGCTGTTTCAGCGCTTGCGCATTTCATTTCCTTTTGGGTTGCACCTGCTTCTTGCACGGTTGCTTTGATTGACAATTGTTTTAACTTTCAAGAAAGAACAACTTGTTAGTTTGAAACGGTGGTTGGTTTTGTGGCCTTGATCATCTCAATTGCTTGAACCCGGCTCTCTTTCTGTTGTGAGTTCCATCGTTTGCTGGCTTTGAGGGTGAATCTATTTTCAAACCGATGGGATTCAACTTTTAGGATTTCACCCATGTGGTCTCTGGCCTTTTCACTTTATTCTGCCCTTAGGACCTTTGTTTTTGACTTTCTTTCCTTTCCACTGTCTTTGCTTTGAAGCATCAATCACCATGGTCAATTGGGATTGGACTGACGCACCCGCTGAGGCTGGGTATTTTTTTTGTCTTTTGCCAGGCGGAGCCCTATAGAACCAGTCCTGTCACCTTTTCTTTGTAATAATTCAGGGATCAGAGTTTAACCGAAAGGGATTCAAAGAAAAAGTATATGAGTTTAAAGAGAAGCGTCCCTTTCGGGGAAAAGGAATCTGGGGTGCATGCTGACTTCAAATGAACATGACATGCTACTTGGACTGGACGCCTGACCCACACAAACTTTCCAGCTTCCCGTGAACCCATTGATCCGTACTTCAAAAACCAGGGAACTTTGCCAGGACTCTTGTAGTGGTGAGATGTCTTCTTTTCGGCTGACAGCGCCCTTTGCGGGTTTTTGCCAATCGACCTCTCTCATTTCTCTTCTGACCGTCGCCCGATAGTGCTCTTTGTAAGTTTTCCCTAAACGGACTCTCTCATTCTCATTTTCTCTACTCACCATTGCCTTATGGTGCCCGAAGGTTTTCACCGATAAGACTCTCTCATTTTATTTCTCTCAATTTGAATTGTATCAGATTCCAACAATGACGTTTTCACTTCCTCGCCTTTGCCAATAGATCGGAAGGACTTGGACAAGGTCTCTGGGTAAGAAGGGTTTTGGGCGGAACTACAACCTTGGAACCGTTTTGGCGGATTCACAGACGAACCATCATATCATTTGCCCAGTTTCAATATTTTGGGGGAATTGGGATTTTTGTTTTGGTGTAACTGAACCTCAGGGAGAGGCTGCCTACATATCCTTTCAAAATCAAGTCAAACGTAGTTCAAGGAACAATTTTTGTTTTTGTTTTTGTTTTTTGTTGTTGTTTTGTTTTGTTTTTTTAATCTTTCTTTTTCTTTTTTTTTTCTTTTTTTTTTGTACTTTCGGGTTCCAAAGAGGGTAGCCAAAGAAGCGGAACTGGCTCAAAGGGTTTACGAAGGGTTGATAGTGTTTGGGGTAGCGGGAAGGAAAGCCTTCGTCATCTCAATTACACAAAATCCATCAAACTAGGAGACCTAGACGTAATACCTTTTAACTGCATCTGCATTGACTACTGTTTCAGGGTCATTTCCTTCAATGTCTCCCAGATACAGTGCTCATCTTGGCAATATCTTCTAGATTATGTATGGACCTTTCCAATTAGGAGAAAACTTTCCTTTTGCTTCCTGGTGAAAAGGGAGAATGCGTTTTAACACGAGTTGTCCCACTTCAAAATTCCTGGGACGCACTTTCTTGTTATAGGCGCGGGCCATTCTTTGTTGGTACAACTGCCTGTGACAAACTGTGGCAATCCGTTTCTCATCAATTAATGACAACTGCTCCAGTCGGGTTTTAACCCACTCATTGTCCTCAATTTCTGCTTCGACAATTATGCGAAGCGAAGGGATTTCTACTTCTGCAGGTATGACAGCTTCAGTTTCGTAAACCAACAAGTACGGAGTCGCTCCGATTGATGTACGCACTGTGGTACGATACCGAGTAATGCAAAAGGCAACTTTTCATGCCATTGCCTAGAGCTTTGAATCATCTTTCTCAAAATCTTCTTGATGTTCTTATTTGCTGCTTCAACGGCACCATTGGCTTTTGGCCGATAAGGAGTAGAGTTTTATGCGTTATCTTGAACTGTTCGCATACCTCTCGCATCAGACGACTGTTCAAGTTTGCAGCATTATCAGTAATGATAGTTACCGGAGTGCCAAAGCGGCAAATGAGATTGGAGTGCACGAAGTCTACCACACCTTCTTGGTAACTGGCTTAAGAGTGATGGCCACAACCCATTTTGTGAAGTAGTCAATGGAGACCAATATGAATCTGTGTCCATTCGAAGCTTTCGTCTCGATCGGCCCAATGACGTCCATACCCCAGTCAACAAACGGCCAAGTTGCTGACATCGGATAAAGCTCTGTTGGAGGTGCATGAATCAAAACACCGTGCACCTGGCATTGATGACATTTCCGAACAAAGTTGAAGCAATCCTTTTCCATGGTCATCCAGTAATACCCTGCTTGCAGAATTTTATTTGCCAACACATAACCATTCATATGAGGTTTGCATACTCCCGCGTGTACTTCATGCATAATTCTTCCGGCTTCCTTAGCATCAATACATCTTAGCAAATTAAGGTCCGGGGTCCTTTTGTACAAGACATCACCGCTTAAGAAGAAACCACTCGCATGCCGTCAAATGGTTCTATTTTGATCTCCAGTGGCTTGCTTGGGGTATTCTTGTGTTTTCAGAAATCTTTTGCTATCATGATACTAGGGCTGAATGCTGGGTTCCGCCTCGACCGCATTACAATACCCGTGCTTTTCTTTGATTTGAATCTCCAGAGGATCAATATGGGCATTGCCTCGGTAAGGCAGCATTGAAGCTAGAGTGGCGAGTGCACCAGCTAGTTCATTATGACACCGAAGGATGTACCTGAACTCTATCGACTTCAAGCATTTGGTGGGATCTTCCACATATTGCCGATAGGGAATGAGCTTAACATCTTGAGTCTCCCACTCTCCCTCGGCTTGCCGGATAATCAAGTCAGAATCCCCCATGATCAATAAATCTTCAACTCCTTGGTTAATTTCCATATTTATGCCCATGATGCAGGCTTCATACTCAGATGTATTGTTTGTGCAGAAGAATCAAAGCCTAGTTGTAGCTGGGTAGTGCTGACCATTGGGTGATATCAAGATTGCCCTAATGCCTGCACATCTTGCATTTGCTGCTCCGTCAAAGAAAATTTTCCAAGCACGAGTGTCCTCAGAGATGGCTTCTACTGAATTTACCTCCTCATCTAGGAAGTATGTGCGCAATGGTTGGTATTCCTCGTCAACCGGGTTTTTATCCAAATGATCTGCCAACGCCTAGGCTTTCATTGTCGTGCGAGTGACATAGATTATGTAAAATTCAATGAACAAGATTTGCCATTTTGCCAGTCTCCCAGTAGGCATCAGTTTCTGGAATATGTACTTCAAAGGATCCAACCTGGTTATGAGATAGGTAGTGTGGGCTTGAAGATAATGTCTCAACTTTTGAGCGACCCACGTTAAGGCACAACACGTTCTCTCCAACAAAGTGTATTTAGCTTCGTAACTAGTGAACTACTTGCTCAGAGAGTAAATTGCCTACTCTTTCTTGCCGGTTATATCATGTTGCCCGAGAACACAGCCAAAAGAATTTTCCAAAACCGTCAGATACAAGAAGAGAGGTCACCCAGACTCCGGTGGGACCAATACTGGAGGATTTGACAGATATTCCTTGATTTTGTCGAACGCCTCATGACATTCAGATGTCCATTTGATTGCTGCATCTTTCTTCAATAGTTTGAATATCGGCTCACATGTGGTAGTCAGTTGAGCAATGAACCGACTGATATAGTTTAGCCTGCCCAATAAGCTCATCACGTCTTTCTTAGCTTTCGGAGGAGGTAGATCTCAAATAGCCTTTATCTTTGTTGGATATAACTCGATACCTCTCCTGCTGACTATGAAACCTAAGAGCTTGCCTAATAGGACTCCAAAGGCACATTTGGCCGGATTCAACTTCAAATCATACTTGCGCAATCGTTCAAAGAACTTTCTCAAATCTCGAACGTGGTCACTCTGAGTTCGGGATCATCCACATACACCTCTATCTCTTGATGCATCATGTCGTGGAAAATGGCATTCATGGCTCTCATATAGGTTGCACCGGCATTCTATAACCCAAATGGCATGACCTGATAATGGTAAGTATCCCAGGGTGTAGTGAAAGCTTGTCCTCGGCATCTTCTTCATCCATCAACACCAGATGATATCTTGCATAACAATCCACGAAGGACTGTATCTCATGTTTGGCGCAGTTATCAACAAGGATGTGGATTTTAGGCAAAGGAAAGTTATCTTTGGGACTTGCCCTATTCAAATATCGGTAGTCCACACACACCCGGATTTTCCCGTCTTTCTTTGGCACTGGAACTACGTTGGCCAGCCATGTGGAATATCGGACCACTCGGATTACCCCCGCCTTCAGCTGTTTTGTGATTTATTTTTTGATCTTATCACAGATATCATTCTTAAACTTCCTTTTGTTTTGCTGAACTGGAGGACAATCGGGGTAAATTGGCAATTTGTGCACCACTAGATCCACGCTCATCCCTGGCATGTCATCATATGACCAAGCAAACACATCTTTAAACTCAAACAGGAGTTGGATTATTGCATCTCGAGTTTTCTCATCTGTGTGAATGCTTATTTTGGTTTCCCTCATTTCTTTGGTTGTTCCCAAATTAATCGGTTCGGTGTCAATCAGATTTGGCTTAGGTTTGTTCTCAAATTGAGCTCGATTTATTTCCCTAAAAGCCTCTTCTTCATCATATTCTGGTTCTTGATTCATTATTTCACAGTTAGAAAGCATGTTTGAGTCTGGGCATGAAGTCCGCAAGCATGTCATGTTATTTAAAGCCGCATTATTATGACTGAAAAGAAATGATGAAAAGGAAAAAATAATAAAAATCAGAAAGAAAAAAGAGAAAAATGGACGATGAAATATTGATTTCATTTCTTGGAATTTGGAAAGATAACAGGGTTTACATTCAGGAATTTAAAAGACAATAAACTACAAGAAACACCCGAGTTACACCCTAAAATAACTCGCAATGCAGAAAAAGTGATAGGGCTAGTCTACCGGGACTCCTGCCTGATCGGGAATAGCGTAGCCTTCCAGTTTTGGAGTTTAGCATCTGGTCCTATGTAGAGCAACTCAGCGGTGCTAGTCCCTTCCCCTGGCTGAACCATGTTAGTTTCAAAAAGCTTTTGTCTCATAGCTCCACAGATATCTTCTATTTCCTCAGCCGTGAACACCTCATCGTCTTCTTCTTCGCCATACTTAGGCTTGAAAAAAGTATCATATAGATGTGGCAATGGTTTTGGTAGGACCCATCTTCCTTCTTCCTTTCCTCGGCCCATTTCTCATCATCTGGGGTAGGGTGGAAGCCTATCCCGAAGAAATTTTCTGCTGTGGGTAGAGTTACCGGCTCGAATATTCCTTGTAAAGCTTTTCCCAACCCCTTTCCTGGTTTGAAACCGTGTCTAATCATCTCTTTGGCCACCATAATTGAAGCATTAGATAGGAAAGGCTGGGGGCACGGATTTCCCTCCTCGTACTGGTCAGCCACCACAATTTCAAAGGCTTGATAAACAATATGCCCACTTCCTTCCCTCGCCTCCAAGCATGGGATAGATGGGTCACGATAAATGGACTGCTCGTCTTCTTCGTGGACCACGATCTACTGATCTTCATACTCAAATTTCACCATCTGGTGGAGGATAGAGGGCACAGCTCCTGCAGCATGGATCCAAGGCCTTCCCAGAAGGAAATTGTAAGATGTATCCATGTCCAACACCTGGAAGGTTACCTCGGAATCCACCGGGCCTATGGTCAGTATCAAATCAATTTCACTGATGGTATCCTTCTTAATGCCATCAAAAGCTCTCACACTTAACAGTCAGATGCAAAGTTTTGTTGTAGGCCGCTCCCTCTGGAGGCAAGTCATTTTTACTGAAGGAGAGTTGATTGACGGCGAAGAACCTTTCTGCCATTCTTTCAAGTTGTTCGATCGAAGTTCCAATTGGGACATACGCCTCATTCCGAGTTTTCATTAAGATGTTCTGATGTTCGGAGGATTTCGTCACCAATGATAGCAGGTGTCGACGCCCCCTTTTTTTCCTAAAAGCGAAATCGGGTGCACGACATTCGGGAAGACAACTCTATTCCCACTTTGGGAATTGGGTTTTAGATTTTGGAGAGTCTCCACCTAATAATTATAGTGCATTAGGACACTTTAAGAAGAATTAAAGATGAAAACCAGAGTTGGGTAAGGGCTTGAAATTATCTCGAGGGGAAGGTGTTAGGCACCCCTCAAGATCCACTAGTGTGGTTCCCGGCCATGCTACAATTGTGACTTTAAATGCAAGCAAATAGGTAAACAAGCAAGTGTTGCAAATACGGGAAAACTGCTACAAATAAAGATTTAAAGATGCTGAAATTTAGAAGATAACAGTTTTGCAATTTAAGAAGAGATACGCAATGAGGGGAGAGATCAAATAATGATGCAAATAACTTAGGGAAATAAACAGAAATGGAAGTTTGAAAAAGGTTTTGGGCAAATTTTGAAAAGTCTGAAAATAACAAACTAATGAAAAGGGAGGGGGTCCTAGGTTCATACATTACATGGATTACTCGCACAACACCGGTACCTGATTGTACACATAGTGTTATCGTGTAATCATCATCTCCATGTCTACCCTTCCCACCCCGTTAAGGTATTAAAGCGCGGAACGGTATCGTTTACCTACTGCATGCTATTACCCGTCCCAAACTATCAGTCCCGGGGTGTTAGGACTTCTAATCCTAAAAGGGAAGAAAGGGATGGGGCCTTTATGGAGTTTTAAAGGATAAAATTCTAGTTGCGACATTCAAAACAAGTAACAAGTAAAAGGGGGGAGAACAAACAGTCATACAAGGCTCAAATTAACCCCATAAATCAAACAATCATTTAGTTTAGCATGCCTTACCAAATACTAGTTTGGACTTAGATTAAATTTAAGCAACGAACGGACTGGTTCAACACATGTATTTTAGGCAGAAAGTCTGCATTAGGCAACTTGGATACAGTTGTAAGGTATTAAGGTATTTTAAGCGAGTGATTTTAATAATACTGGTTTCAGAAAAGTAGTCTAAGGCAGAAGAATTTTGAAAAGAGAATATGGACTACAGTAAATTGAGAAATGAGTAAAAGAATCATCAGATTGTTCGAGTATAAAACACAGAAATGGTTGTGAAAGAGTTTCAGAGACAGAAATATCTATAGAAAAAGTAAGCTGCAAAATCGTTTTAAAAGACAATTTCAGGGACTGAGTAAAACGTTTAGGCAGAATGTCTAGAAAGAAACCGTTTCAGAAAGAGATGCAGACTTGAAGAACTTAAAAGTATACTGGTTCAAAGGGTTTTATTAAAAGATTGGGGATTTTGGAAACGTTACTGAATTAAGACGTTTAAGGACCAATTAACAGACTCTTATTGCTTAAAACGAATCAGTCAAGTTTGATGCAAAATCCTATAGGCATGATATCTATTTTCAATTTCTTAAAGCCTGTTATTGAACTTGTAAAAGATGATTGTGTTAATTAACCTTACCGTTTGCCTAATGCATATGCATTCCTTATAGGCATGATTTCTATATGCATTGATTACATGAACGTTAAGTCCTATAGGCAAGATCTCTAGTGATTTGCAATATGATTAAACATTAAACCTTATAGGAAGAATTTCTAGATGACTTGCAGCATAATTAAACGTTAAACCCTATAGGCATGGTATCTATGGTGACTTTGAATCAGAAATATTGGACAATCCTATAGGTAGGATTTCTAGTAAGAAAATTAAAGTCCTAAAGTCATGATATCTACCCTTTATTGATGCAAGAAAGTAAAAACCCCTCCCACACCCTTTTACTATATTCCCCAAGTTTCATACAAAATTATTACAAACTCAATAAATCAAACTAAAAATTAAAGATACATCAAAAGCTAATAGCTGGATCCAAGCAGCCTAATTCAATCTTGATGTCCAATAACATGTGTTTAACCAACTCCGGGATCCAGATTTCCAAAGCCTTCTCTTTATCAAGGGTGTTTCAAAGTTCCAAGGAATTTCAGGAATTCCCGGCATTGCTTGCACCCAAGATACCCATTTAGAATTAGAATAGTGCAGTTCGGAATAGCCAGCCCTCAGACATCTAAGTTCAGAGGGAACTTTAGGGGCCTAAAGCATGGCTTGCAAGAGAGGGGCAGAACTTAGAACTAGGAGTAAGTGCAAAGTGATTGGGGAACCATAACAAATGGTGGACATAACCAGCCATAAGTGCAGACTGGCACACCCCTGACCATTTATTTGGTCAAACAAGTTAGGAACAGACCCTTGAGGGTCAGACCTGAGTCTGAATGATGATTAGGACACCACCAGACCTATGTCAGGCTCAACACATAAAGGGGAAGAGGGAAGTGGGAATTGATTTGAGCTAAGGGGTTAAGAGAACCTAGTTCAAAGTCATAGACAGCAATGTCAAAGTGCTGCTATGGCTGGAACTATACTCACATACAAAGGGATAGAAGGGAATGGGAATACATGTAAGCACATTAATGGCAGGAACATAAGGAAGGAAAGCATAACAAACTAAGAAATAAACAGATGGTGAAGGAAAGCATAATAGACTAAGAAGTAAACACGTAGTGAATGGGGCATTATTTATCTAAGAACATACCAGTTGCAAAGCAAAAAAAGTAGAACAGCAGAGTAAGCAAGCAGCAAGAAATCAGCAGGAGCAGACTTAAGTTTGCAGCAGAACACTTGAGAGTTCACGAGAACTCAAGAATATTTCAGAAGGTAAAAAGGAGAAGAGGAGAGTAGAAAGCATAGTGCTCAATACTATAAACGAGAAGCAGTTTAATCAAGAGAAAACTCAGTATTCCAATGTGTGAAAGACTGTTTGCGTAGAAAAGCTGTCTCGGAAGTGTAAAAGGGTAGCCCCTTTTATAGCGCAGAAAACAGGTAAGAAGAAAGTAAGAAAATAATTTGAGAATCAATCACAGGCTGTTTCCCTTTGGTTAAGGGATTGATTTCAAACGGGCATGATAAATATGGAAAGGGCTTTGACTTAAAATCTTTTCCAAGGTAATATAACAGGGGCAAATACATAGAGCATTATTTAAGGAAATAGCTTAGTAGCACACGGTTTGGACAAAAATAAGGAAAGGCAATCAATCACAGCCGGTAAAAATCAAAGTTTGAGTCTTGGTACGAATGAATCTAACCAAGAAAGGTGAAGAGGAACTTGGTTTAAAGAAAAAATCATCAACACTCAATCAGATCCCTTTAAAAAGGGACTCGGAATCAATCACAGGCTGGCCAAAGGCCTTTTGAAAGAGGAGAATGTCGTATAAAAAGCATGCAAAGACAAGAGAGAGTTGTTGTAAAACTAGCAAGAAATCAGAGTAACCAAGAGGGTTAGGTTCACAGACTCGGAATGAGTCTGAAAGAGAATCAAGGTTATGGGTGGAACCCTAGTCCAAACACAAGGTCAAGCTTGTCAAAACCCCCAAATACTAGGGTTTCTGACTTGAATCAGATGCATAGATGAGAAAACAACAAATAGAATAGACTCAGTAGTCTCTTTCTTAAACAAACAGCAAGTTTGAAACGTAGGGAATACATTCAGGCAAAGCTTGTCACTCAAACACTTTTAGAAGCGAAAGAGCGATACAGGTTTAGGAAAACAGTAGATGGAGCATGCTTAGGAAGAACTTAGTAAAAATTTGATAAAGCAAGAAAACATAAAGAACCCAGTAGGAGATACATACAATAAAAATCACATAGCAGAGATAATCATCCGAGCTTACGCTAAAGGCACAGGACAGATGCAAAGCATAGAAGGATCATGCTTAACAAAAAGAAAAAGTGGAAGATCAAATACGTGCGTAGTAGAGAAGAAACATACGAGATAAACACAGATGAAACACACATAAAGAAAAGAGAAGTAAGAATCAGAATGTTTTTCCAGAAACCCTAGTTTGAAAATCAAATAATTTTAAAACAAAAAACAAAATTTGGGAAAAACCCTTGAAATATCGAATATAGCACAGATATAGCATAGATCTAAGAGAAAACAAATAGAAAAACCTCGAATAGCTTTAGGTTTCTCTGAAACCCTTGAAATAAGAAGGCTTGAAAAGGGTCTGGTCTCGAACAGATCTGAGCCATAGCTAGGCTCTTAAAGCTCGAACTCGTCGGAACACGGTCGAAGAGGCCATAGAACCACAGATCTGTGGAGGATCTGCTCGAACACCATCGAGGTCGGACCTCGGAATCTCGAACAACCAAGGCTTGGGGGGAAGGAAGGTGAGCACAGGCCGTCCAAGGCCTGAGAAGCCATGGACTCCGGCGAGATTGATCGGAGAAGACGAGGGAGGCGATTAGGGTTTCGAGTGCTAGGAAGCATTTGAAAGAAGGAGAGAGTTTGGGGGCAGCTATCTGAGAGAAATGACGGTTAGGGTTAGGTCGTTTGGGATTAAAAAGGAATGGGTCATTTGTGGCCGTTGATCAAAAGGATCAACGACCTGGATTTAAGAGAATCCCGGGCGGGTTTAGTTTAGTGGGTCAGTGGTTGGGTAAATGAGTTAAATTGGGTTAGGGATTTGGGCTCAGGATTGGGGCTGAGATTGGGCTCAATTCCGGTTAAAATTGAAATGCAAAAAGGGCTAGCTTTTAAATAGCCACTTTTCCCTTTTTTAATTTATTAAAATAGCAAAATAATTTCTGGAAGTAAATCAAACGTAAAAATGATAAATAATACATAATTATAGAATTAAAAATATAGGAGTCAATTTTATAAATATAATTACAATTAAATCTTAAAAGGGGCTAATATTGCAATTATGTGCAACTTAGTTTTTAAAATATACTAAGTGAATTTGTAAAAATGTACAAAATCATGTTAGTCATATTTTGGTGTAAATATGAGAATAAAAATAAGCTATTTTCAAAATGATAGTTTTGGGAATAATTATTGGATTTTATGGTATAAAAATAGGCAATAAATTGGTTTAAAATCATTAAAAATTTGGTAAAGTACCAAAACTCTTGGGTGCGCTCATATATGCATACATATGTTATTTTGAAAGAATTTTGGGTATATAAATGTAACGACCCGACCGGTCATTTTTAGAATTCATGCCCCGATCCCCTATTAACTGCTTTCCCTAAGTTCAATTATGCTATTTTGGTTTGCTGGGACATTCAGTGTCAGGATTTAGAGTGTTTTGGAACACTTAGTCCCTATATGGGAGCTTAAGAGTTGAAAAATGGTCTGTAATCGAAACAGTGTGAAGACAACCTCAGAATGGAAATCTGATGATTTCGTTAGCTCCGTTAGGTGATTTTGGGGTTGGAAGCGTGTTCGGAATGTTATTTGGAGGTCCGTAGCTCATTAAGGCTTCAAATGCCGAAGTTTGAATTTTTGAAGTTTCCGGTCTGATAGGTGAAAATTTGATCCGAGGGTCGGAATGGAATTCCGGAAAATTTTGTAGCTCCGTCATGTCATTTGGGATGTGTGCGCAAAATTTCAGGTCATTCGGACAAGGTTTGGTTAGGTTTTTGATCGAAAGTGTATTTGGTTAGAATTTGAAGTTTTTAGGCTTGAATCCTTGATTTAATCGGGTTTCCGGTGTTGGTTGAGGTGTTTTGAGGATTGGTACAAGTTCGAATGAGGTGTAAGGTTGTATTGGTGCTTTTGGTTGGAGTCCCGGGGGTCCCAGGATGATTTCGGATGCTCAACGGGTTAGTTTTGGAAGTTAGAAAGAAAATTTGCAGCATGCTTCTGTTGTTTTCGCTTCTGCGGCTTGGGAACCGCAGAAGCGGCGCTGCAGAAGCGGCACCGCAAAAACGGCCTTTGCACCGCAGAAGCGAGTTGGCCCCTTTTCCTCCGAGACCGCAGAAGCGGTCAGCTATCCACAAAGGCGGAGCCACAAAAGCGGTTATAAGTCCGCATAAGCGGACTCCGACACTCTTTAAGTGAAAACCGCAAAAGCGATGGTTTGTCTGCATAAGCGGGACCGCAGAAGCGGTCCCTGTACCGTAGAAGCGGAAAATTGCCTTGGCAGAATGTTTAATTTTTGGAAATGGAACTTCGTTCCCATTTCCCATTTTTATCAATTTGGAGCTCGGTTTGGGCGATTTTTGGACAGATTTTCTTGGAGAACAATGGGGTAAGTGTTCTTAACTCAATTTTGGTTTTATAACTCGAATCTATTACAAGTGTTGGTGTTTAATCTGAAGATGTTGTTGAAAAGGGATAGAAACCCCTCTTGGATAGAATCATTAATTTAAAGGTCGAAATGATATGGGAATTTTATAATTTTGGTATGGCTAGACTCGTGAGAGTACAAGAGTTCTGAAAATGTAAAATTTATTTGATTCCGAGACGTTGGATGGAGGGGCAGTTTGGTCATGTTATCTATTTTTGCGCCCTAGCTCTAAATTTTATTGTGGAATCAGTTGTTTGCAATATTATTTACAATGTGTGATTTAATTGACTAGGTTTGGGCCATTTGGAGTCGAGGACTCGTGGCAAGAACGTATTTGCTAGCTGATGTTAGCCGGTTCGAGGTAAGTATCTTGCCTAACCTTGTGTGGGGGACTTCCCCTTAGGATTTGAGTCTTCTTTCTTGATTGTATTCCTTGCACGCGAGGTGACGAGTGCGTGTTCGGATTTATTTGTGGTAAATTGATCCTTTAGGCTCTTAGATCCTTGTAATCTCTGAATATGAAGTTGTACTTGAAGCTTATTACTTGTGTTAGACTAGGAAAGCATGTCTACCAGATATAATTGCCTAATTTCTAAGTTGTTTAATCGTACTACGTGAAGCATGCTAGGCTAGTTCTATCTGCTACTCCATCTTTCATATTTATCCATTGGTTTGTTTCTGGCTGTGACTGCACTTTTATTTATTGGACTATGGGACGGTATCTCGGGAGATCCTTTGATACTGGTACGAGAGTTGGACAATGGAACGGTATACCGGGAGGTCCATTGGACAGTTGGGGAGAGGGCTATAGGACGGTAACCTGGGAGACCCTCATTGGTATTGAGATTTAGTAGTGTTTGCCCTGTGTTTCTGTTTTATCCTGGTAGTTATTATTGCTTCGTTGATTTGCATTATTACACTGCTGCATTTATCATTCTTGTTAGATTTCCACCCTATTAAATTGTTGCTATTGTCATGCACGAGGTTTCTGCCGTGCGATTGTTGCTATTGTGATGCACGAGGTTTCTGCCGTGCGGTTGTTGCTATTGTGATGTACGAGGTTTCTACCGTGCGGTTATTGCTATTGTTATGCACGAGGTTTCTGCCATGCGGTGTTTGATATTGTGATGCACGAGGTTTCTGTCATGCGATTGTTGTTGAAAGGTTGCACGAGGTCTTTGCCTTGCTATTGTTGTTATTGATGTTTTTGCACATGCGGCGTAATAAGGCGGGATATGTTATATGTTTATATGTGGGTTGCGCATGTGGCAAAATAAGGTGGGACATTGTTATGCACGTGTGGCGAAATAAGGCGGTGCCTATTATATTATTTATTGCACACGTGGTGAAATAAGGTGGGCTATGTCAGGGATTGATTGTATAGAGTTGTGACGCCCTGTTTGAGGCATTCCTATTTGTTTTCTATTGTGATTGTGGATTGTTTATCTGTATGAACGTTACCGCTTGGGAGTTGTGAGGGAACATCGTACGTGCGGTCCGTCCTCCTTTTTCATGTTTGTTGGTTGATAGAATTTTTGTTAGAAACGTTTGTACAAGCATACACGTAGCTGAGTACTCCTATTCGAGGTGAATTCCTCCTGACTTTTCTAAGGGTGGTGGTACGCCTCGCTTATCCATTATATTTGGGAGAGTGGCACTAGTTAGCCAGTTAGTTGTCGGTATGACCATGAGATTGATGGGACACAGGATGCCAATTGTTAGATTTTAGATGCTAGGTCTTCACGAATTGTGGTTAGTCAGAGACTTGGTGACATTGTGGAAAGAATGGGATAAGACCTTCTGTGAATGTCATTGTATGATAGGAATTATTTACTTGTTTATTTTCCTTACTGTGTCATGACCTTAGGATTTGGGTTGTGATTTTGCCGTCATTTTGTATCATCATTTATTATATTCTTGTTGTTAATTGTTGTATTTACCCATTATTGTGAATTGTAGCATTTTTGGTCGTTCACGCATTCTTTACATATTCATATGTCATTACCATTGTTCCTCTTATTATACTGTTTATCGACCCGTAGGTGCCTTGACTGTTCCTTGTCACTACTCCATCGAGGTTAGTCTTGGTACTTACTGGGCACCGCCATGGTGT
>MU754668.1:0-25903 GCA_026770625.1 Nicotiana glauca | reverse complement strand
GGTTCGGGCACATTCAGAGGAGGAGCACCGATGCACCGGTGAGAAGGTGTGAGCGACTGGCTGTGGTGGGAATGAGGAGAGGTAGAGGGAGACCTAAGAAGTATTGGGGAGAGGTGATACGGCAGGACTTAGCGCGTCTTAGGATTTCTGAGGACATGGCCCTTGATAGGGGATTGTGGAGGTCGAGCATTAAAGTTGTAGGTTAGGGGAAGTTGTGGATATTTCCACAGCGCACTAGAGTGAGACTATCTAGTTAGGAGGTAATCGTATGATGTTACTGATTAGGTACCGATACAGGGAGTTATCTGTTGGATATTAGTATAACTTACATCTATTTCGTATTTCTTATATTTCTTATATTTCTGCTATTTCGTTATATTGTGTTATGTTGTGCATTTCATGTTATTTTTAGTATGAGTCTATTGATAGTACTAACTTATCGTCTCTTGTTGATGTCTTGAGCCGAGGGTCTCCTGGAAACAGCCTCTCTGTCCCCCGGGGTAGGGGTAAGGTCTGCGTACATATTACCCTCCACAGACCCCACTTGTGGGATTATACTGGATTGTTGTTGTTGTTGAGGTAGTAGATCGGTAAAAGCTGTACATTTTGGTCAAATTGATATTTATTTTGCATTATTTCAAGAAATGTTTCTCTTTTTGGTCAAAGCCTCAAAGGACACAGAAGGGCAGACTCAAAAACATTGCTGGAACAAATCGTCTTTCTGAACCTAAATAAGAAGAATTAAAAAGAATAAAATTAAATCACAAAATGTCACAATGGTAAGTAGAGTCACATGTTACATACTTTGTTTGTGGCTATGGCCATTTGTTAGGTGTGTTTTCCAGATCAATTTATCTGGCAAGCTTAGGGCTTAATCAGCCAGCCAAAATATGACAACATTGTGCCCCCAAACAATTAAAAAAAAAAAGATTTTATGTTATTCTTTAACAAAGTGATATCACTTTTTGTCCCTCTATTTGATTTTATATAATGATTAGTGTTGAAAATGTTTAGTGATAACATTAATAATTGTTAAACAACACTATTATCATTTGCCTTACCTAAAAGGATTCGCATATTAAAGGAATATGAGAAGGACAACCAGTAATTAACTTTAAATTAATCCACAGACCACTTAGCAGAACTTTTTTCTGACAAAAACAAGAATATAAGAATTATCTGTACTCCAAGATAAGTATAAATAAATTAATGATGAGAAGTCTAATTGAATATTTTGCTATAATGATATGTGATTCAAAGAGGCAACTCAAAATGGTTTGTATATTTTAATTCTTGCATTTCTTTCGTTTACTTTTATTTATGATTCGTTGAGTTTGAGATGTTTAAGTTTAGGATTTATGATATAACTCTTTTTGTTATATGTTCTAACAATCCAAAGTCACTATTTAAATTAACTGCACTATTAATATGATTGAATCTCTTATACTTAGTAAGTTATTTACCATCTATACTAGGTTATAAATAAATGTTCAATATATAAAATTACCTATAATTGCTTTTTAAGTAGTTTGATTATGTAATTGCCTTTAAATATAATGTCAGTTTATCGAATTTAAATTTATGGCGCAGAGAGTCGTGACGGCTGATTACAATTTGTTTTAATCACGCCATTTAATATGTTTCTACTAGAAAACTCCAATGACATGACATGTCAATTATTTTGGTTCATTTGTGCTTTTCAGTTCTCTTGCCGTAATTGTCTTTAGTCAAAATGTTGAATTTTGGACAATATTTAGAGCTTTTAATATGGCCTAATGCCACTCCTCCCTTTCTTCACTTTTGCTTGGCTTATATATAAAAAATAAATTTTTATTTTTATTTATCACTTTATACATATCAAAGGAAAATAAATTATTATTTTCTTGTTACCGATAATATTTATAACTCATTTCAAATTATTTTATTAAATCTAATAAAATATATATCAATTAATATGAATATCATGATAAATTATACATTTTCTATTATTTCATAAGGGGCGTGAAAAGTTAAAACGTCTCAATTAAAAGAGAACGGAAGGAGTACATTTTACATTTATAAAACTGGATAGCATTGATTGTTCTGCTTATTGTGTTATGTTAATAAATGTTCTCGAAAGATACCTCTAACCATTTCAATTTGTTTAATGTTGATATGGAAAAGTTACTACTCCATCAGTTGATTTTTACTTTTCTATTTTGGACTTTTCATGCTTCTTAAAAAAAATTTCTTCGATTCAAAATAAGTAATTTTTTAGCTATTTTCACATAGATGAAGAAAATTATTTTTAGTATTAATTAACACTGAAATTGACCAATTAACCTTTGATATCTCTTCACATAAATACTCCTAACACATACTCCAACACTATTTACTCCAAGGGCAATGTAGGAAAAAATAATTAATTCATTCTTGAAATCTGAAAAAATCACTTATTTTGGACCACAAAAAATTACTTATATTGGGCCAAAGGGAGTAGTAAATAAATTACATAATTTACCATGATACTCATATTAATTGGTATATAGTCTTAATGAAATATAAAAAATGATTTGGAATGACTAATTAATGCTAAAGGAAAAACAGAAAAAAATAAATTATTTTTCTCTTGATATGCAAAAAGTGACAAGTAAACATAAATTTATTTTTAGAATACTTGATAACTAAAAGTTAACAGAGGGAATAATAATCAATGATATTGTACTTCCTTATTTTTTTTTTTTACCTATCTAGTATATTTGTATAGGGTAAAATATGTTTATATTAAATGATCAAATAAGAAAGTGACGCATGATGCCGAAGATAGAAGACAGTTGAATTCAAAGGCGATGATCACATATGTTACCGGAGAGAGTAATACTCACATAGATGAAATAAATATCTGTCATCCGGTAGCATTAAATGAGGAATATTCTATAGCATTAAGCACATGGTCCGTTACAAGGAATATAACAATCATTGCATGCCGTTATACATTCTTCAATGGCCGTCATAATAGATATTAAAGAGGGACTTGATCCTAGGACCTTGTTCCCTAGGTGCAAATATAAATAGTGAACTATATTATTATTGGAGAGAACAGAAATTTTCTGGCAAACATACGCTACATTCTATTCAAAGCTTAATACAATTTTATCTTTTTGTTCTTTGATATCATTGTTGTTGTGCCCGGAAGCTTTGCTCCTGGGATTACTATTTCTGCTATTTTATCTCAATTTCAAGGCTAAATATTATATTTTTATCCAATTCGTCTATTATTTTAGGATAAAATTAATTCACTTTTTTATAAATTATGTATAAATACAACTGTACCATTTTACGGGTAAACAGTTTGGAACCCACCGTGAGACTTAGACAGTTGTGTAATTAAGTTGGCCGTTGACTATTTTATTAACGTGTTTGATTATTTGTTCTTAGTAAAAAATCATAGAAAATGGCAGATAATGGTGTTAACAACACATAAAACCTTGAGGCTCAAGGAAATCACCCTCAGTATGAGGATTCAATCAGCGATACCCGCAGCGAGGGGAATGAGGCCACACCGGTCCATGGAAGGCGATACCCGCGATATGTTCGAGAAGTGACCCTTGATGATGCTGAAGAGGAGCACGTCGTCGAAGCGGTAAGGGCCCTACATGAGAAACAAGAAGTCATTATAGGCCATCTCACACGACAGGATAAGGTGATGACAGAACGGAAGCAAGCGTTATCAGGTGCTTCCAATAACGTGAATGGGTGAGGTCTAGTTCCTCCTAGTGCTCCCGTAAATCAAACAACACAGAGGGTCGACAACAACACCCCGAGGGGCGAGGTCGGTATTGATGGGGGTGGGGGGAGCGGTTCCGGTCATAATAACGAGAGTGATTCCTTCAAAAACGAACTCATACGGTGTATGAGGGAAGTGAACGCTAAGCATGGACCAAATTCTGGGTGCACCACTAGTGCTGAAAGGGCTAGACTTAAAGAAGTATATTCAATTGACGTACAAACCAAGCGCAACACCAGAATTGATGCTGAAGGGTATAAAATGCCGGATGTGCCTAGATCCTCAGAAGCATATCACCACCTATACAACGGCGGTGAAGGGGAACGATTTAGCTCGCCATGAGATTGAATCAGTGTTGCTGAAGAAATTCGGAGAGACTCTCACGAAGGGAGCCTTGACGTTGTATTCATTTTTTCCCAAGCATTTCATAGATTTTTTTAAGATGCTCGCGGACTCTTTCATTAAGGCACATACCCAGGCCAAAAAGGTACAAGCTCAAAAGGCTAATATTTTCATAATTGCAAAAGGAGAGTACGAGTTGCTGCGGTAATTTGTAATTTGGTTCCAGATGGAAAGGATGTTACTACCGGCCGTTCCAAATGAATGGGTGGCAAAGATTTACCAAGGGTTTAAATTTAAGAAGTTCCGATGCTTCCCAGAAGTTGAAGATAAGCTTACTCGAGATCCAAGCGACTGCTTGGGCAGATGTTCACAATCAGTACGAGTCAAAGATAAGGATTGAGGATGTTCGTCTCGGCTTCCCAGTGGAGGCTAAAGGTCGGGAGAAGAATAAGGAGAAATTAAAAGACTATTTCAACACAGATCGACAGTCTTTGAAGAGCTGGTTTTTGCCTGATGAATTGGCTGAAGGATGCGGCAGAGGTTTCCTATAGGCAGACAAGTTTGTTACCGATAGAAAAACTGATCACGTTGAAATAATAGATCATTATAGGACAAGGAAACATCAGGTTCTCGAGATGCTTCCTACCCCAAGCTTTCAAAATACAACTTCAACGTTAGTGTAGTAGAGTTTCTGTCGGCTATAAGGAACAGTAAAGAAACATGGTTCCAGAAGCCGACGAGGTCCGATCCTAGCCAAAGGGATCCTAATTTATGGTGTGAATACCACGGGACGAGTGGTCACTGAACTGAGGAATGCCGGCATCTTTATGAAGAGGTTGCGACACTGCTAAAAATGGCCATCTTAGGGAATTCTTAAGTGACCGGGCTAGAAACAATTACGGTCGGAATCATGATAATGTTGAGCCCTCAAAAGGAGGAGAAGATCCTACGCGTCTGACGATCAACATGATTTTTTGGGGCAACGAGATTTATGGGATTACCTTCTCCACGTCAAAGAAAACAAAGGTATCAATAACCCATAGAAAGAGACTCCGGGAAGTCATTGAAGATGACATCACTTTCATGGAGGAAGACGCAGACGGATTGTTCTTCCGCACAACAGCGCGTTGGTAATTTCTTTAAATGTATTAAATTTTAAAATCAAACGTGTTCTTTTTTATCTAGGGAGTTCCACTAATATTATACAGTGGAGGATATTGGAATAAGCCAAACTTACCAGAAGCATCATTCCAGCCACAAAACTCCTCGCCGGGTTCAACCTTGCAAGACTGACAACCCGAGGAGGGATCCTGCTACCCACAAATGCCGAGGGGGTGATGAAGACGACCCTTTTTGAGGTTGTGGATGTTGATATGGGCTATAACATTATCCCCGGAAGAACATGGTTGCACGAGATGAAGGTTGTACCATTGACGTATCATTAGTTGCTGAAATTCCCAACTCTCGAGGGGATTAAATAGATAAAAGGAAATCAACCGGTGGCAAGGAGATTAATGAGATATCAGTATCTAGTAGAAAAGGAAAGGAGCATGAGGCATATCAATTATAGAAACAGTCACCTGCTCTCAAATCAAGTGAAGTCAACCAGGGAGAAGAGGCGTCAGAATCTTATCACGTGCCAAGATATTTCCAGGTACCAGAAGAGACGGATGCAATGAAGTCCACATCGGAAGATCTTGAGCAAGTTGCATTGTTCGAAAAGTTCTTGGAGAGGAAATTCCACTTGGGGGCAGGACTACCCCTCGAGCTTAGGTTTGGGTTTATTGAATTTCTTAAATTTAATGCTAGTTTTTTTGCATGGTCGCATGCAGATATGACATGTATACCAACAGAAGTGATCGTACACAAGCTAAGCCTAGATCCAAACATTCCTCTAATAAGACAGAAAAAAGTCTTATTGTCGAGGCCAGAAATAAATTCGTTAAAGAACAGGTAACTCACTTACTTGATATCGGCTTAATTATAGAGGTATGGTATCCGGAATGGCTAGCTAACGTAGTAATAGTTCCTATGAAGAATAATAAATTTCGCATATTCATAGACTATAAGGACTTGAATAAGGCATGCCCAAAGGACTCGTTCTTAGTGCCAAACATTAATCATGATCAATGCGACAGTCGGGCATGAGTTAATGAGATTCCTCAATACTTACTCCAGGTACAACCAAATTAAGATGAACCGGGAGGATTAGGAAAAAACTTTGTTCATAACCAACTTCGGCTCATATTGTTACAATGTGATGCCTTTCGGGATATAAAATGCCGGAGCCACTTATCAGTGCCTCGTAAACTAAATGTTTGAAAACAGATAGAGAAAACCATGGAAGTTTATATAAACGATATGCTTGTTAAGTCTTTGAATGCATGTGATAATCTTAAACACTTGCGAGAAACTTTTGACATCCTAAGAAAGCATAACATGAAACTTAACCCCGAGAAAGGTGCTCTCGGGGTCAGCTCCGGTAAGTTTCTAGGGTTCCTGGTATCTCAAAGGGGAATTGAGATTAACCCCAATAAAATCAAATCCATTAAAGACATTTCGGACCAGCTATCATGCGTAAAAGAGGTTCAAAGGCTCACATGGAGATTAGCTACTTTAAGTAGGTTTATTTCCCAGTATTTAGAGAAATGTCATCATTTATTTTCATTACTCAAGAAGAAAAAGATATTCGAATGGACCCTAGAATGTCAACAAGCTTTGAGGGATTTGAAAAGATACTTGTCAAGTCCTCAACTGTTATCGAAGCCGGAGGAATGCGAAAAGTTATTAATCTATCCGGCGGTCTCGGAGGTAGCGGTAAGCGCCGTTTTAGTCTGTAACGATGAAGGTACATAATCTCCCATTTATTACGTTAATAGAATTTTAACATAAGCATAAACTCGCTAACACATTTGGAAAAGTCGGCTTTAGACCTTGTAGTCGCCGCTCGGAAGCTAAGACCTTATTTCCGGTGTTACGTGATAGTTGTGGTGACCACCTTTCCCCTACGGAATATACTTCATAAACCCGAAATTTTGGGTAAGTTGACCAAATAGGCCGTCGAAATGAGTGAATTTGACATAGAATATAAACTTAGGACTACAACTAAGTTATGTTTTGGCCGACTTTGTGGCCGATTCCAATCTGGGATCACTACCTTTGGCTACTAAAGTAGTAGTGATGATGTTGGAATCGACATCAGGAGTTTGGACCATATTTATAGATGCTTCCTCTAACGTAAAAGGGCTCGGGCTCAAATCAGTGTTAACCACGCTTTCGTGAAAAACCCTAAGGCATGTCATAAGAACAATTCCACTAACTGACAATGAAGCGGAGTGTGAAGCTTTGATTTTAGGACTCTAGTTAGCCCGGGGACTAGATTCTGAGGTCATAGAAATCAAATGCGACTCCCAACTGGTGATAAATCAGATCTACGGGATTTTCGAAGCCAAAGAAAAGCGCATGCAACAATACGTAGCGAAGGTACAGCCTCTGCTCGCTCGGTTCCTGGAGTGGTAATAGCATATCACGAGGGAATAAAATACATATACGGATGTGCTAACTAACCTTGGCTCATCCATAAAAATGAAAGGATTAGACTTCGGTATGATCGTACAACTTATGCACTTGGTTCTGGATGCAGATAAATATTACTAGACAAATGCAACTAATTTGGCTTGGGACTGGAGGAATGAGATCATTGATTATCCCGAGCACAGATAGTTGCCTAAAGACCCTAAGGCATCTCGGCACTACGCTAAAGTAGCACGATATAGATTCAAAGGAGGCCAATTATATAGGAATTATTTCTAAAGCCTGCTGGCCTGATGCTTGGGAGCCTATGAAGTGAACTATGTTATGCGAGAGGTCCACAAGGGGATCTCTAGAAATCATTCGGGCACAGATTCCTTGGTACTAAAGTTGGTAAGGGCAAGATACTACTGGCCTCGAGTGGAACAAGATGTCAACGCTTTTGTTGAAAAATGCAATAAGTGTTAACACTACACACCATTGGTATATCAACCAGTAGAACTGTTGCACTCGGTTATGTCTCCATGGCCGTTCCTCAAGTGGGAAATGGATATCGTCGGACCACTACCTCCAGTTCTTGGTAAGGTAATATTTCTTTTGATTTTAACTTACTATTTCTCTAAGCGGGTTGAAACATGTCCTTATTAGAAGATTGTCGAATGTGAAGTGTGATGATAGGCTACAAACCCGTATTTTAGCCGTAGTATTGCACTCTAATTAGTGCATTTTTATGTGTTCGAGCTCAAACGATAGTGAATTATACTTATTACATGTTTTATACCTTGTAAGAATTCATTCTTAGCTATTTAGGAAATTGGAGCAAAATCGAACAAGTTGGAGATTTGAAATCTGAGTAGAAGCCCAAGAAATTAAGCCGATATCATATTCGGGAATCAAGGATCAAGACCGAATATTAAAAAGTGAATGAACGAATTTACTCTAAGAAAGAGCCACTACCGCGACATATGGGGTGCCGCAAGGTGCGGCACGATAGTGCAAAATTGGTCTGACAAGTGAATTACATGCCCTCTGGATGTCCTCTGAAAGAATTACTTGAAGATGTAGAACAATGGTCCACTGACCAAGGGGGGCAAAGAAGATCAACGAGGGTGCACCAAGTGGAACCGTTGGTAGCAATGCAAGCCCAAATTGTAGCTATGGCTAAGGACATTAGGCAACTAATGCTAGCTCAGGTGAAAAATCAACCACAGGTGGGATATGACATATGTGGATTCGGACACCCGATACATGAGTGTCAAGCTATAGCTGAGGAAGTCAATGTTGTGGGGAACGTCGATAGAGGCAACTACCAAGGAGGTGGTAATTTCAATTCAATAGGATAGAGACATCCAGGGTTCTCATGGAGTTCTTCAACTTGTCGTTTGAACTCATGGAAGCGGAAAAATTCCATAGCACCATTGCAAGGACCTCTTGGTTTCCAAAATCAACAGAGGCAACCATATCAACCTCCACATCCCAACAACTCAAGTCTAGTAGATCTAATGAAGGCATTTATAAATAAATCTGATGAGATACTTGAGACTCAAGGGACCGCTATTAGGGAGCAAGGCAGAACCATCTAGAATTTAGAAATACAAATGGGACAAGTTTCAAATTTGTTGTGTGAGAGGGCTCCTGAGACTCTTCCCTCTGACACTAAAAAGAGCCCAAAGGAAACAATCAAAGTTGTATCTCTGAGAAGTGGCAAAGCATTGACTGACCCAGTGGTGAAGGCTAGACTTGAGGTGGTTAACAAGTGGACTAAGACACCAGCAGAGAAAAAAAGTGAAGAGCAAAACAGCTAGAATAATAGGGTACAAAAGGAAATTGAAGAAACTAGACATATGTCATCTCTATCATTCCCTCAAAAGATGAAGCGGGAGAAACTTGACAAATGTTTTGGTTGATTCTTGGAGATGCTCAAACAAATTTATGTGAATATTTCCTTCACAGAGATACTCACTCAGATGTCTGCTTATGCAAAGTTCTTCAAGGAAATCCTATCTAGCAAGAGAAAATTGGAGGAGACAACGGTAGTCAAGTTGAATGCCCACTGCAGTGGGGACCCAGGAAGCTTCACCATACCATGCTAGTTGAGAGTGAAAAATTCGACAAGGCCCTCTGTGATTTCAGTGCATTTATAAAATCTAATGCCTCTGTTTGTATTCTGGAAATTGGAATGTGAACTTGGAGTGATCAAATCAATACCAGTATCCCTACTACTAGCTAACCAGTCCAACATCCTACCTGAGGGAATCATTGAAGATGTTCTAGTATGGTTGGACAAATTTGTGTTCCCCGTAGACTTTATTGTGGTGGATATGGAGGTGATTAAGGGGTGCCTCTGATTCTAGGGAGGCCATTTTTATGTACAGGTAGAGCCATCCTTGATATCTATGAGGGGTAGCTTATGCTCAGAGTGGGAAATGAGAAAATGGTGTTCCAGATGAAGAGAATGATGAAATACCCAGTAATAATGTGTCCGCTTAATTGTGTTTTAAGCTAGATGTTATTGGAGAGTTGGTTGAAAAATACAAGTTTGACAAGCTTGTGAGGGATACTCTAGAGATATGTATTACTCAGTTAGGCACGATGGAGGATGAAGATCTTGAAATAAAGAAAGAGGTTGAAGCTCTTGAAACTGAGGATCAAGTGGTTGATGAGGAGGAACTAAAAGAGGAGGCTTCTAAGCCTAATGTGAAAGTGGAAGTCCTCCCCGCTCACTTGAAATATGCTTTTCTCAAAACTAACAATTTTCTGGTAATTATTTCTGCTGACTTGGCAGGTAGACGTGAGCAAAAGCTGGTGGAGCTGCTAGCAAAGCACAAGAAGTCCATTGGATGGAGCATAACTAATATTCAAGGAGTCAGTCCAGCCATTTACAAGCATAAAATTCTATTAGAAGAAAATACTGCAGCCCCAACGCAAGTTGAACAAAATTTAGAGGAGGTAGTGCACATTTCATCAAATTGCTAGATGCGGGAGTGATTTTTCCCATCTCTAATAGCTAGTGGATTAGTCTGGTGCAAGTTGTACCTAAGAATAGGGAAATGATAGTGGTAAAAAATGAAGACAATGAATTGATCCCTAAAAGAATTGTCATTGGGTGGAGAATGTGCATTGATTATAGAAGGCTGAATGATGCAACAAGGAAGGACCATTTCCCACTCCCCTTTATTTATCAAATCCTCGAGAAAGTGGTTGGACATGGATGCTACTATTTTTTGGATGGGTACTCATGCTACAATAAGATACCCATTGCCCCAAAATATGTAGAGAAGGCCACATTCACTTGCCCGTCAGGTATTTTTGCTTACAAGAGGATGTTGTTTGGGTTGTGTAAAGCACCTGCCACTTTTCAGAGTTGCATGATGTCTATATTTTCTGATTTGAATGGGAAGTGTTTAGAAGTATTCATGGATGATTTCACCCTCTTTGTTGGTGACTTTGATGATTGCTTAAAGAATTTAGAGCTTGTGCTTGAACGTTGTGAAGCCATTCACTTGGTTCTTAACTGGGAGAAGTGTTAATTCATGGTTAAAGAGGGAATTGTCTTGGGCCATAAAGTAACTGCACATGGAATTGAAGTTGACAAAGCTAAGGTTGATGTAATTACTAGGCTCCCTCCACCAACTTTTGGGAAGAGTATAAGGAGTTTCTTGGGACATGTTGGGTTCTATATGAGGTTCATCAAAAAAAAAAATCCAGCATTACCAAGCCATTGACTGCATTGCTAGCGAAAGATGTCAAGTTTGTTTTCAACGTGAAGTGCTTAAGAGAATTCGAATTGATAAAGGAAAATATTGTGAGTGCTCCTATTATGGTGAAACCTGATTGGAGCCAGCCATTTGAGATAATATGTGATGCTAGTGATGTAGCTGTGGGAGCAGTTCTAGGGCAAAGAAATGATAAAATGTTTAGGCCGATTTACTATGCAAGTAGGACATTGAATGATGCTCAAGTCAACTATGTCACTATTGAAAAAGAGTTCTTTGTTGTGGTATTTGCTTTGACAAGTTTAGACCATACCTGGTGGGGAGTAAAGTGATTGTTCACACTGAAACTCGGCTTTGAAATATTTGTTGAGTGAGAAGGAGTCCAAGCTGCGTCTGATATGGTGAGTGTTGTTGCTCCAAGAGTTTGACTTGGAGATCAAATATAGGAAGGGCACAGAAAATCAAGTTACAGATCATTTATCTCAACTTGAGAAACCTTAGGTTGAAACAACTAAAACAAGGGAAGAGTTACCTGACGAGCAGATTTTCTCTATTGCTTCAATCTTCAAAAGTCCGCCTTGGTATGCTACTGTAGCCAACTCTTTGGCTAGTGGATGATTGCCTAATGACCTCACTCGTGATCGAAGATGGAATCTCTAAGATGAGGTAAAAAGTTATTTTTGGAATGAACCCTTCTTGTTTAAACTGTGTGCAGATGGTGTGATTCGAAGAAGTGTGCCTGAAGGAGAGATGGAAAGCATTATTTCTCAATTCCATGATAGAGCATCTGGAGGACACTGGTGGAAATCGCACGGCAGCAAAGGTCATGAAAGCCAATTTCTATTGGCCTACTTTGGACAAAGGCGCACGAGCATATGTAGCTGCATATGACAAGTGTCAAAGGGCAAGTAATATAAGCAAGAGGGATGAAATGCCTCTCAACTCCATTCTGGTATATGAAATTTTTAACATTTGGGGCATTGACTTCATGGGTCCATTCCCAATGTCCCATTTTTATGAGTATAGCCTAGTAGCCGTTGACTACGTCGCTAAATGGATCGAAGCAATCCTTACTAGGACCAATGATGCTCGGTTGGTGTGTGAGTTCTTACGGATTTACTCATTTTTGGACACCTCGAGTGATTATCAATGACAATGGGTCGCACTTTGTGAACAAGCAGCTCGCTACATTGTTGTCCAAGTATAGGGTCACACACAAAACAGGAACCCCATACCATGGACAAATTAGTAGGCAAGTTGAAGTGGCTAACCGTGAACTTAAATGAATGTTTGAAAAGACGGTTAGTACTTCTCGTAAAGATTGGTCTATAAAGTTGGATGAAAATAGACACTACGTTCAAAACATATGGACTTCACCATTCAAGTTACTGTATGAAAAATCATGTCATCTACCTGTCGAGATAGAATATAAAGCTTATTGGGCAATTAAGATGCTTAATCTTGATTTTACTCTTGCAGGTGAACACAGGTTGGCACAAATGAATGAACTGGGGGAGTTTAGAATGGACGCGTATGAAAATGCGAGAATTTTCAAGGAAAAGACAAACGGTGGCATAATTTTCTGATTAAGCCAAAGGAGTTTCAGAAAGGGGACAAAGTCTTACCATGCAATAGTAGACTTAGGTTATTTCCCAAAAAATTCAAGTCAAGATGGACATGTCTGTATGTAGTAAAACATGTCTCACTATATGGCGCCATTGAAATATAGGACGAGGAAGGGAAGGAAAGCCTTAAAGTGAATGGGCACAGGTTGAAGCCGGACCTTGTTGGAGGATTTGACAAGCAAACCTCTAGCATCGTGATCAAATGAGCCTAAGTGATTGAGTCAAGCTGATGACTATAACTCAAAACTACTTCTAATCCTTTTTTATTGCTTTTGTAGACTAGTAAAATAATGGTACTTTATGATTATTTAGAGTTTAGGAGTTTTGATAATTATTTGAATTGGTATGAGCATGAATTGAATACAAAATAAGTACAAAATTGAGCCGGGGAGCATCCCGTAGGCTAAAAAGTGAAAAAATATGGTACTTTAAGAAAAGTGGCTTGCCGCACTGCATGGGGCGCCGCGCTAGGACAAATGGGAAAAACCCTATCAGAGATAGCTCTCTCGAAAATCCCACCACTGCTCCACATGGGAAGCCACACCCAGCGAGGTAACAGTGCAATTTACGTTAAAAAAAATAAAGTTTTTTGGAGACCCTGACAAACACCCTGAAAATGGTGTACTTCTGCTAAATTTTTTTTAGTTCTTTACTTACTATGGCCGAAAATGGTACTTAACTTGTGGGGTTTTCATTGTTCTTTAGATTATGGGGGATTTTTTGTGTGTTTTGATGATGTAGAATGAATTTATGTTGAAGCTTCATGGGGGTGCCAAAGTGGCAAAAAATTAGTAAAGTTCTGTGTAAATTTTGTGCACTTGGTGCTATTGTGAAGATGTGGTGATGTTGTGGTTGCGGTGAGTGGTGTATTTAATGTGGTTTTATGGTGATCCTAACCCACTGTCAATTGAAATAAGAAGGTGCAAGATATGCCCACAATGTATTTGTTGAAATGTCATAGTGACATAAAATTATGTAGTATTGCAAATTTAGAAGGGAAGTGCTTTGTGGGATGTGATGCTTAATGATGTGGGGTGGGATGTCATGTTCTTATATTGTGAAACTTTAACTTGTTAGTTTTGAATTCTAATTGATTGACCACCCCTTGCTTATGTGTTGCTAGGTGCCAAATGAGGTGTCTGATTCATGTTATTGTGTTTGTGTAGTGTTGTATTGTATCCTAATTTTGTTAGTAATGAATTAGACTAACTTCTTATTCTTCTTTTTGTGATTACTAGTTTAGCTTCTTAATTTTGTCGTTGACACTAGTGTACTCCATAGTTATATTGTTGGAATATTGTATTGGTGGTTGGGTGGGCTATTGATTGCTTGTGGAGTGAATCCAATGTGGTAGTTTGAGTCCCCATTACACATTGTACTTGTGAACTTCCCAATAACATAAATGTAGGGTGGTTACCCCATTTGATCTTGTTTTTATTTTAAGTGTTATGGCTAACGATGTTTATCTTGTTGAGGTACACTGTCTTACTGTCCTAGCAAACATTCTAAGACAGGTACCTCACAGGTTGCCTCAATTAGCTGTCGAGGAGGTAGGCAGGCACCTACTCCCGCCTCAGTGGAGGAGGAAGAGGAGCGCACTAATCCCGATGCAGATGTTATCTTTTTGTTCTTTGATATCATTGCTCTTGTGCCCGCGAGCCTTGCTCCTAGAATTACTATTTCTGCTATTTTATCTCAATTTCAAGGCTAAGTATTACATTTGTATCCAATTCATCTATTATTTTAGGATCGAATTTATTCACTTGTCTATAAAGTATGTATAAATTCAACTGTACTATTTTACGGGTAAATAATACTAAAAATATTTTTTTATTTGTCTATTTTAGCAAATTAAGAGTGAATTAGTTAGCTTTTAAATTTTACCCTTGTCCTTAAGTAAATTAATTGAAATATTAGTAGTCTAATTTAAAATTTTAAATTACCAGTAATGAGAATAATTTAGCAAAATAAATACTTTTTAATATTTTCCTAAGAGAAGTGTAAAAAGGCAAAAAAGCAAATTGGACAAATTGTTATGAAATAATAAAAGAAGAAGAATATTACAGAAAAAGAGAGAGAGGGGGGGGGGGGAGGGGAGAATTCTTATTAAATTTTGGGATGAATTACAATGGAATAGAACCCTCTATTTAAAGGGAGATGGTAACTTAGCCACCAAGTAATAAACACTAGAATCTCTCTAAATATAGACATTCACCATAAATAGAACTCTATTTATAACACTCCCCCTTAAATGTCTATTCAATAATGTGCCTCGTTAAAACCTTAACTAAAATAAAACCCAATGGGGAAAAAATTCTAGAAAAAGAAAAAGAGTACATATATCTAATAATACGCCTTTTGGTTGCCTCGTTAAAAATCTTGCAAGGAAAACCCAGTGGAACAAAATTTTGCAAGGAAAAAAAAGTACAATGCGTATTAACTCCCCCTGATGAGAGCATCAATTCACATCCTTGAGCATTTGCATTCCAATTTTGTGCACCATCTTCAAAAGATCTTTGGTAGAGATTTGATTAACAAATCAACCATATTAACTTGAATGAATATATTGCATCTTGAAATCATCATTCTTGATAGAGATATAATGTCTTCATTCTTCATAAATATCGTAGAATGGCTCTTCAATATCTCTATGGAGGTATTCTCGCTATCACATTTTCATGCTTATAATGATACCAATATACATTTGTGCATAAATTGCATTGAGAATGTGGTACTTCAAGATCAAGAATTGTATATGCTTCAAGCAACTTAAATCCTTCATGGATTGTCATATAAGTATAGTCAAATAAGCCATATAATAGACTTTAATTAGATGCATATCAAGTTTTCATGTCATGCTAGACAAATGAGATATCCAAAACTGATTGCACATATCATTGGCTTTATACTTTCAAGTGTTTGAACTGTAGGTCCAAAACAACATGTCTTTCATATGAAATCAATTCTACTTGAATTGTTTCTCTTCACTTAAGATCCTTATATATATTTAGTGCTATAATCAACGTCATCAACAAATATTTTATATCAGTTCCAACCTCCTTATTTTTCATAAAAACATAATATAAAGATCTATTCATTCATATATTCAGGTACCTGAATCTCTCATGAGATTTTATGAAGTGTTATGTCATGTGATCTTCTAGATCATCTGCCTCCTTTATTATGATTATTTTGATTATTTGCTCATCTTCTTTATTAATAAGTTTATTTGAAACCGACCTGTCTATACGCTTTAAGCATACCATAAACTTTGTCCTTATAGGACTTAATATGAGCATTTGCAATGAGAATATATTTACTTTCTTTGGGTCAACAAATACGTCTGGCATGTTTTGCAATAAATTGCACATGAACTATCCTTTTATGAACTTCAAGTTCATATTATTTTATTCGGGGATCTAGATGTATAAATGATAATTCATTCCATGTAACTTTTTCTCAACTATTTATCATGTCTCTCCGTCATGTTAGAAAAACTAACTTGTTACCTCAACTTTGAGAGTCCACCTTTGTGTGTTATGGTGTTAATCAAAATATACACCGCACATCAATAATAATAAGATGAAATTATTTGGCTCCTGACCCTGAACCACTTATAATAGGAGAAAATAATATACTTTATTATATAACATATATCAAATTGATATAGATAACTTTGTTCTCATCAGCAACAATTTAGCTATTAAGTGGAGGCACTTAATAAATTATTTTGCTAAACCAACTGTGATGTAAACCAACTTATCAAGATGAACTTCTTGAATAGAAAATCTGAAAATTATGCTCTAAATCAAATTATTGAGCAAGTTACCTTGCAAACACCATGTTGCGGGTTAATAATAATCACACATGTAACCAACTCATAGATGGATCTTATGTGGTATACATGGCAGGTGAATGAGCTCATATTCACCTGTGATATTTTCAGCATTCATGGTATTCAATCCCAATTTTAGTTGATATATTAATTAATGAGAACATGCAACATAAGAGAATTCATAAAGAACTTTCTAATTCTTTAATATTTACCCATGTGAATTCTCTTTATTTTTGCACATCATACTTAAATTGATATGGCTAAATCTATTATGCCAACTAGATAAATTATCAATATTGATAAACTTTAGGTTCACACATGACATGTGCAATTATCAATAAACTCCAAGTTTATTATGATATGAGTTTTTATATCAATAAACTTCTCTTTATTATGGCATTCTTTTGTTTGTATAGTACAAATTGGAGAATAAAGCGAGTAGCTTTTCACGTACTTATTATCCCGCTACAAGTTGTATTAATAGAAGATATTAAATCTTTCCTTTATTTATAGTCTCAATATAATCAACCGCTTTCACGTATACTTTGAAAACTGAATACGTTTCTTTGAGACATTCTACAACACAATACCTTATTGGTAATCAATTGTGTTTTTCCAAAATAATAATAAGTGGCTCTTCCAGAGCTCCCAATTAATTTGTTACAACTCATATGGTGAATATCTCTTTTAAGGAGAAAGTTATACCATTATGGTTATGGCCAAAATTATACGCAAGATATGTTTCTTGCATTATTGTTGTCCTTTAATAATCACATTGCCAAAATAATTTAGCGTACAATAAGTACGTGACCAACGACCATTCATGCCATAATATTGACACTAATTTCTTATATCATCTCAAACCTCCTTCTAGAGGTGAGTGTAGTATATTCACTATCACTAGCACATTTATATTCTTCCAAGAATGAATATGTATTTTTAAATCAGATGTTGTCACATTCACATCATGAATGGACCATAAGCATCTATATAGTGCTCTATAAAATCTCATGTCAAATCGATGACAAATATTACTTTCATAGAGTGAAAGATTATTTTGAGAATCCTTATTATTCTCATAATCACAATGATGACGATTATAATTTCGTCTATTGCCACGTCCACATTCATTGATACCTTCACAGTAATAATTTTATCTTCTTTCAGACTTATCACATATTGTTATCACATTCTCTTAAGGGAATGAGAATAGAGCAAATTCAATGGGACGGATTTTCACTTCTTGTGCTCACGATCATACATGACTTTGATCATGACAAGACATAGAAATTTTACCACTTCGGGTTGTTATAATTTCTCACAAACTCCATTAGAGTTGTAATCAAAATTTATTGTCTTTGCTTGTATTTATCAAATTATAGAGTAAAAGAGAAAATACGTTAAAATACTTACCTTAAATCCAGAATTTAATCATGAAGGAAATTCATAGAACAATTGACAATCATTATGATCAATCCCAAAGTTTCTTCTCAATTGGTTAGAGTTTCGTTCTGATAACGTGTTATGAAATAATAAAAGAAGAAGAGTATTATAGAGAAAGCGAGAGAGAGAATTCTTATTGAATTTTGGGATGAATTCTATTTAAAGGGAGATGGTGACTTAGCCACCAAATAATAAACCGTAGAATCTCTCTAAATATAGACATTCACCATAAATAGAACTCTATTTATAACACAAATAAAAATATAAAAGAGAACGAAGATAGTACAATATTTGTCGACAAGCATTACCTTTTATCTTTTTGTTCTTTTCTTCCACCTTTTTAGTTGCCAATTCCACAGCCTTTTTTCTTTAATTGCACATATTATACACTCGAAAAATTATAAGAAGAATCACCAATATTCTACACACAGATTAGCGTGCTTCTCAAGTTTTACGATTTTGGTTCCTTTTTGGGAAAATATGAAGCATCCTCTTTCAAAATCAGTAATTTTCTCTTAAGCCCTTAAATTAATACTACTAGCTTTTATTCATAATGGCCTAAACGATATTGAGCATGAGTCTACCGATCGACAAACAACTTCTATCTATAGATGTTTGAATTGGTGGACTTATCACGATTGATCATACACAAATAGGTAAGGCAGATTTGAAGAGGTTATCTAAATTGCTATCGATATACTGTTGGAGTTATTTTGTCCAATATTTATGCACATCTTTTAAGAAAAATATTTAACAATCTTAATAAGAATATTTATCAAAATTGTTCTTTATCATTATGACTATTAGAATTGTAATAGTAAATTTGAAAAAAAAATGGTACTCAACATAAAAAAAAATTAATTTAAAATTTTACTAAATCGTCAAGTAATTTAAACAAAGTCAAGTTGTCAAAAACAACAAATAATATGGCGAGAGGTATTTTCTTAAAAATTACAGCATTATGTATCAACTTTTATTGCTTTCGTTTTCTAGTTTTGTTTTGCAATCCAGCTAGCAGCGTATCGTTGCCAGGCAAATTTCCCTTTCTAAGCTTTTGATAAATCTTTCTGAAAATACTCAACATTAATTAAAGTTTAATTAAGTAGAAAGCCAAAAGTAGAGTATAAGAAAGCCGTTGTGTGACAATGGTGGCCCGTGGGGGCCAATTGCAAGCTCACAAATTCGACAATAATGGAGTAGTATTGGACGGCTCAAAATAATAATAATAATATTGAGTTAAAACAATTAAACTAAACATAAATTCTTTTTCCACTCTAAAATCAATCATTAAAAGTCATCTCTTTTCTCCCATAAATACCTATCCATTTTACACACACTTCTCATCATCCATCCCCTGTTTCAAAGCTTCTTTCTTTTTGGTTAGCCATGACTAAAGAAGTAGAGGTAGCAACAGAGCAACCAACAGAGTTTTCAGCAAAAGACTATACTGACCCTCCACCAGCTCCTTTAGTAGACTTTGAGGAGCTGACACAATGGTCACTTTACAGAGCTGTTATAGCTGAGTTCATTGCCACTTTGCTTTTCCTTTATGTTACTGTTTTGACTGTGATTGGGTACAAGGTCCAGTCAGATGTCAAGGCCGACGGTGATATCTGTGGCGGCGTTGGTATTCTTGGTATTGCTTGGGCTTTTGGTGGCATGATTTTCATTCTTGTTTACTGCACCGCCGGAATCTCCGGTAAGTTTTGCGAATCTATTTTCTTTTTGGTAATTTTTTTTTATTTGTTTAGAATAATGAATTCTAAATTTTTTTATTTTTTTCTTAAATTATGCATCCAATCAAACCGACTCACATAAATTGAAATGCTTCTTTAACCTATTATAGCAAGTAATATGCTGTATTTCTAGGTTATTAACTTTTTTTTAGTTATGTTTTATATGAATTGATATTATTAAATTTTTTGGCAGTATATGAAAGTTAATTTCAACTCAATAATACATATTGAAAGGGTAAATAAATTTTAGTATCTAACTATGTCTATTTTAATTTATTATAGCAAATAATCTACTCTTATTTTTTAAGTTACTGAATTTAATTTTATAAACAATTATTCCCTCCGATCCAGTTTATGTGAACTTATTTTCTTTTTGGTTTGTTCTAAAAAGAATGAACTCTTTCTAAATTTGGTAACAATTTAGCTTAAAGTTACAACTCTACCCTTAATGAGAAGCTTTTATAACCACACAAATATTCTGGGCCCCATCTGAACTTATTTAGGACCACAAATTCCAAAAGTCTTCATTTTTTTTTTTAAACTCCGTGCCCAGTCAAACATGTTCACATAAATTGAAATCCGTTCCAATTTATGTGAACCCATTTGACTGGCACGGAGTTTAAGAAAAGAGAGAAGACTTTTGATCTTGTGGTGTAAAATGAGGCACTTTTATTTTGTGTGGCTATAAATCATTGCATAAAAGTAAACTGTTTCCAAATAAAGAAAGAGATCATTCTTTTTGGCACGGACTAAAAAGGAAATAAGTTCACATAAATTGAAACGGAAGGAGCACTTTTTATTACATCGTTTACGTGATTCTTTTAAGTGTATTAATTGTTTCTTTACAAAGCAGTTGGTTTTATTTTCTTAGTAGAAAGTCATCTTAATAATATGATAATCGTGAAATTTTAATTCAGATACTTTGATACCATGTTGAATTATGTGAATCATTTTATTTAAAAGTTTCATTATACAAATTTAATTTAATTTATAAGCGCTAAAAATATAATATTTTTTTAAAAAAAAATCATCCATTTTAAGTAGGCATAACAAGTTATCTGTTGAGTTTTTAGGTTAGTAAATTAGAATATTTATTATTTATACGTGTATATTTGATTTGATACAGGAGGACACATAAACCCAGCAGTGACATTTGGGCTGTTTTTGGCAAGGAAAGTATCATTGATCAGAGCAGTATTGTACATGGTGGCACAGTGTTTGGGTGCAATATGTGGTGTTGGTTTTGTGAAGGCATTCCAGAGTGCTTATTATGTTAGGTATGGTGGAGGTGCTAATGTCATGGCTCCTGGCCATACTAAAGGCGTTGGATTAGCTGCTGAAATTATTGGTACTTTTGTTTTGGTTTACACTGTCTTCTCTGCTACTGACCCTAAGAGAAATGCTAGAGACTCCCATGTCCCTGTAAGTATTCTATTCTCTTCAAAACCTTCATTTTTTTTTTATATTCGAAATTATATTTAGACATAAATTTTATTTCTTGAAAAAGTAAAAAAAATAAATTTACGAGTAAGAACCTTTATTTCACTTGAAATAATATTAACACTTGCAAATACTAAAATACTCCGGATTATTTATTGTCAAAGAAGGCCAAGTCTTGTCCTAATCTCATTCTAAGTAGTATTCCCTACGTACCAACTCACGTGAACACGTTTGACTGGTTATGGAGTTTTAAAAAAATAAAATTTTTTGAAATTTATGGTCCTAAATAAGTCAAGAAGTTATAAAAACTTCTTATTAAGTGTAGAATTATAAATTTAAATTAAATTATTTTTAAATTTAAAAAGAGATCATACTTTTAATAGTTTCTCGCATGAAGGGAGTAGAGTTTGTTAGGCCTCCAATAATAGGTACTAGCTATGAGACTACAAATCATAGCTTAAGACAAACGCTCTCTTTGACTTTCTAAAAGTGACTGTAGCTCTTCTAGTTGATAGAAGTATTTAATTTTGTGATGCCAATTAGCAATTTTCTACCCATTATAACTTTTAGTGTAATTGAAAGACGCAGTTAACCTAACACCATCAATAAATAAAAAAACCACCTCTTTAAATGTAATTATTACTATCATTTTCTCTACTCTTTTATGGGAAAATGATATAAGAAACTTGTAACCTCGAAAATATAATTATCCCCTTTTTTTAAGTAATTCACCCATTTTTATTATTGTTTTAACTAACGATTTAACTGGAATTTGGATATAACCGTAAGAGTTATTGCTGTATGACCAGAAAATTATGGGTTCACTATGTAAAAGTAATTAATTACAAAAAAAAAAAAAAAGACAAAACAAAATTAGGTATAATAGATCCATTATGTTATCGTCCTTCCTAGGGCCCACGTATATGTACTGAACTGTCCTTTGCATTTTTCTTCCATATTCCCTAAATTTCAAATTAATTGGTTATTATAAGTTTTTATTGCTTGATTTATCTAAATAAATAGTCGTTATAACATTCATGCATAAACAAAACCTTGAATTATAAAAAATAAAAAAAATAAAAAGATAATCGATCTAATGTTTGTATTATATTTGAATATGATCAGGTGTTGGCACCACTTCCAATTGGATTTGCTGTGTTCATGGTTCACTTAGCCACCATACCAATTACTGGAACTGGCATCAATCCTGCTAGGAGTTTTGGTGCTGCAGTTATTTACAATCATGACAAGGCTTGGGATGAACACTGGATTTTCTGGGTCGGTCCCTTCATCGGAGCCTTCGCCGCCGCCGTCTACCACCAGTTCATCCTCCGTGCTGGTGCTATCAAAGCTCTTGGTTCCTTCAGGAGCAATGCCTAAACAATTGAATAAAATCAGCCATGAAAAATTGTAGATATTTCCCTATGGGAAAAGTAAAAAAAAATTACTGTACTGTTTGTTTTTCCTATGAATTTCCCTCTTTTGTGTATTTTTCTACTTGTAATCTTCATTTTCCTTTTTTATTTTTACTTCCTTGCTCCCTTTTGCCTTTTTTCAATCTAGTCTCTTGTATCTTTGAATTATTGTTCCTTCCTAGTAATTTAAATTAATGTTTCGGCTTCTCTTCTCTTTCCTTTTTTTTTTTTTTTGCTTTTAAATTAAGTCAAACTTAATTTCATCTACATAAACAAGGTAAAAATTAACTTGCACTCAACATTTATATCAATCTAACATATGTCCTTTAATATAAATATTCTCACCTTAATTTATGATGTAATTACTGTAAATTAGTACAATCTGGTGTAAATAACGGGCGAATATTACTGGTAAACATCATGAGGGTTGATTGAAGCCTAATGACTTAGAAATAAAGTATAATATGAAGAAGTACTAGTAAAACGTATATAAGAAAAGCGATAAGCAGTTAGTTTTTCTTTGCCTCTATTTGTCGCCTCCATTTTTTCTAATTGAGGAAGAGTCACATGACACTAGCTGAAATGTCTATTTCTGAAAATCAACAAATATTCATTTGTATCCAACGATAGTAAAGATAATACATACATTAATTCAGTAACACTTGCATCAGATAACATTTACTACGTAATTTTTGAATACCACTCCAAAACTAAAGTGCTAACTTCCTCTTCTATTTCATCGACCTTCTCCGTGTTAGGACACTTAAAATTTTCAAATAATTTTAAGAAATTTCAATCATTTCTACATAGTCACTCTTTTTTTTAATTAAACACATTAGTTATCTATTAGCAGTTTCAATATTTTTATCGGATCATATAATTATTATTTAGTTAAGTGTCCAAACAAAACACAAACACTCATTAGACCTTTAATATGATGCAACTTGACATTAAGCTGTGCGATTTTATTTTTTATTTTTTAGAAAAATTAGTAAATTTAAATCATAGAATAATTTTTATCTAAAAAAATGCTTAGGAATCTCATAATTGATGCATTTGTCTGTATCCGTCTCTTGTGGCTGTCATTGTCATGAGGATAAAAAAATGAAAACAAGTTCCTAAACCTATGACCTTATTCCACCACCCTTATCCAAAACCACTTAAATATTTGTCTTGAAGTAATGCATTACCAAAAATTAGAGTTAAAATATTCATAGGACAATGACAACCTAAATTGCCCTTCAAAAAAAGATGATGATTCTCGAAAATGTTATCATGATTGATACGTCTTACATTTTATAATCCTCTTTTATCAACTAAAATAATAAACCAAAATGATGAAATGGAAACATGTTAGGTAAACAGAGCTTAACTGAACTACTTCTTTTTATTGTTTCTTTAAAGAGATAATGTTCCTATACTCTTCGTCAATTCTTTATAAAGGTGGGTAGGTTATTCCACGAAGGGGATTCAAAAAAAATTTTTGGTAGCTAGTGGGAATTGAACAAATGACCTTACATAAATTTTGAACTCTTTTGACCACTAAACTACACTTTTGAATTGTGTTAAGGGTGTTCAAAACTTAATATATAGAGGTAAAAAACAGATTTTGTCTTATATATATACAGTATAATTTTTCGGCGAAGGGTGTTCGGGTGAACACCCTTGCGCCCCTAAATCCGCCCCAGCTTGTCCATATCTCAATCACTTCCTAGCCTCAGTTTTCTTTTTCACATTTGTTGGTGAGATATTAGCTTTTGTCTAAGCTTTGATGATGAGTAGGAAATTATCAAAGAAATAAGTAAAGAAAGAAGATTAATGATAGTGAGGATACACTAAGATAGGCTTAAGAAGAAACTCTTTTATAGGAACTACGTTTCAATATCAAATGGTGGAATGTAATAGTAATGTGGTAGACCAAAACACTGAACTACCTCAGAGCATTGATGCTCCTTCTACTATGTAATTTTGCGCATATATATATATATTTGATGTTTGGCTATAAACGTATTTAGTGTATTGCTTATCTTATATTTGAGCGTTTTAATGATTAATTGTTCTATATTTGAGCTTAATTGAGTTATTTTTATGTGTAGGATTATTGGAATACATAAATTAATAAAAGTTGCATAAAATTATACGTTGAAGACACAAAAAAAGAGCACAAAAAGAAGAAAATCGGATTTAAGGCAAGGGAACCGTGCCCCAGACCAGGCCTCACCTACTCTAAAGTATGGTCCACCTAGCTACAGATCAGGCCTTCGCCTGCTCTAAGGTCTGGTCTCCCAGTCCATAAATAAGTTATTTTCTACTCAGTTTTGAGCCAGGAGACGCCTATCCTAACCTATAAATATCATATAAATGTAATTATTAAGGTGTTGGTCAATTTTTTTTGGGGGAGGGGGGAGAACGCGCCACTTTTGGAGTGGAGAACGAAAATCACGCTTGAAGGAGACTTCTAACTACTTTTTCTTTTCTTCTCTTCCTTTAATCTCACAGTTTATTAGTTCTTGAGTTGTGGAGTGCTATATGAATGTTGTAATTTGAAGCTTGAATTGTTCTTGTTATTTTATCATATTGGGTTTATTTATTCAATTTTGCGCTTAATTATTTGATTACTTGATCACCAATTGAATACTATCTACAAATCTAGGATTGAATTTGGGAGAACGAATTCTAGATTGCATATAAGATTGAGTAGAGAAAGATATTGAACTCGAGTATCAGGATAGACTCCGTACAGCCCAATCTAGACAGAAGAGCTACGTGAACAGGAAGGTACGTGATATTTTATACATGGTTGGTGAACGGGTTCTGCTTCGGGTTTCGCCTATGAAAGGCGTCATGAGGTTTGGGAAGAAAAGAAAGTTGAGTCCGAGGTTCATTGGCCCTTTTGAGATCTTGAGGCGAGTTGGGTAGGCTGCCTATGAGCTTGCCTTACCTCCCAGTTGTCACGACCCAAACCGATGGGCCGCGACAGGCACCCGGTACCTTACTTAACCGAGTACCAACGTAACATATCTTTCTTATTATACTATTATGAGTAAATAAGCC